>CP135127.1:2474737-2682349 GCA_032248835.1 Ophiostoma piceae
GGGGGGAGGGGTTTCCTCTCTCATCTGTAGTGGTGTGTGGCCGGGAGTAGTTGTTATTATTTTATTCCGTCATTTGTGCTTTCGCGGATTTTGTCGTTTTGTTTTTGCGAAAATGGTCGCGGCCCGCAGATATATCGAGCCGCCGGTTGGAACATATATCCTGGCACCATAGTCCTAGTTGACAATAACGTCTCTTGCCTTAACGACGCCAATGATGGGGTGTTCCGGTGTTGTTTTGTGTATAGCATCTGCGTGTAATGGCGTGAGTGGTGGTCTGCGTAGTAAAGATCATATCTTTACTATCACGAGGATGTCAGTGGTCAGTGATGTTCAACCTTATGGACGGATATGACAGTTTTCTTCTCCAACTTTGGTGGTGTGGGACGGACAATTGCGTACTGATGTGGTTTTACCAAGTTATGTTTCACATGGTAGGGTCTTGTAGTCTGTGATCTTTAAATGTCGTGGCAACTTTGACCATTGGCGAGTGGCCTACTGATCGGTTTAACAGGAGTCGTTTCCTGGCTTATTGTTTATCTGATATACAAGCTGGACATGGTATCTTCGTCAACAGAGACTTAGCATCGTACTTTAGGAGACGATGACCAAACCTGTGCTTCAAACGTGTGCACTTGGTGACGAGACCTTAAGCTGATATGAAGGAACAACTGAGGAGCTCGTGTTTGCTTGACAGTATGCCCTATGCCTGTAAAAATACCTATCATTCTCTGGCAAAGGTTGGCGATAGAGACGCCTGATACTGTCTGAAGTACATACTCAAAGACAGCATCAGGTGTGCCGTAGTTGATCACATCGTTCCTGTGCTGCGACGATGAAGGCTTATGTCTAGCACAAGTCGATCCAACGGTTTCAGTCGTCTATGGTATGTCAGGATTTCATCATGTTGAGTGTGCTCCTGGGCAGGAAAGCTGGGGACCGATTAACGAGACACAAGAAGTGAAGCAATTCAAATCAAAAGCTGTGTGATAGACTTTTGCCGAGGTGAGCACTCCACACGATACCTTGGACTTTCGAAACTGTCTGCCGATACTCGGATGAAAAGAATAGAAGTAGAACAACAAGAAAGACCCTTCAATGGCAGTATATTGAACAGCCTGCTCGAAAGAGACTGAAGCCTGTACGTTCGGTATGAATAGCACTTTGGCGTTACGTTTTTGTTCTCTTTGAGGTTAACCTTGCCTTCGATAGAAATAATTGTACAGCTTGGCCGCCTGGGGTATCAACTCCGTGATGCAATCCATGAATTACGACATTTGTTGCCCGTAAAGATTTCGACACCCATTGCCACTTGTGCATTTGCGGCGAGAGCTGATAGCTGTTGAAATAAGGAGGAAGGCCAAAGTCAACGGCGAGGTCTGGTGATTTGCGAACGTAGTGCACACTTTCAATTCTGTCTTCCTCTCTTGCAGGTTGGATAATTCGGCTCGTAAATTCCGATCTGTAGAGATCGAGGTCTAATTGAGGTAAAAATCAGTGAACAGACGGATGTGTTCTTGTCGATACAACGCAATCCCAGCGGACTTTTGACAAAGTTGGCTTGGTCGCGCCGTTCATCATCGGTTGTGACATCAAAACGCCAGCCTGCTTAGTGGCACCAAAGATAGAACGATCACGGAAAACGTCTGTAAATGCTATCTTTGTAACTGCTCCCAGGTCGTGTCAACTCAAAGATGAGCTTTTTGTCTCAGGGAGAGAAACTGCTGTGGGTAGTTTATTACATGACACGGTAGAAATATGTAGTGGTGATGTTTGCGTTATTGATTCATAGCAAAGTGATGGATACGGGAGTCTTCATCTTTACTTGATCTCGGCGGCGTATTGCGGAAGAGCATGATAATAGAAATACATATCACCCCAGAGCTGTGATCGCAGTATTCTGCTGTTTTCTGTATTAGTCCGGGCAGGCCTTCTCCGGTACGTACGGCTCGAACAACTTTGTTTTCTTGGGAAGCTTCAGTCTGGATAATTGTCTTGTGTGATGCTATTATTTGCTGATCGTTTGTACCGATAACCTTAACAAGGCGCAGATCGTTGCAGGTTGCGCGCGCGCGGGGGGGGTGTCATAGATGCCAGTCTTGGCTTCGTGGATGTCGGAGAGTATGTGTAGGACAGGCCACCAGCAAAGAGTCCCTCGCGGGTGTTGTATGGCTCTTTGCTTCCCTATTGTGATGCTCTTCTCGGCAAGTCCAACCATGTGTAAATGCAACCCAAGATGAAACGAAAATATTATGAGAGTTCTCTCCTTGGCTGTATACTGCATTTTGAGTCTTTGGCCGTTCTGCTTTGATAGAGACTGAAGGAACATAGCTAGGTTGCTCTTCGATGGAGTATTTCATCATCATAGACGGTCATTAATATACAATACCGTTTCCTGTATTGATCCAGGCGTTTCAACAAAAGTGAATTGCGAGATGAGAACGCATGGTCGTGTCTACGCCTTCACATAGATGCCGCGTATTGCGAGATCCGAATGAACCAGTTGCTCGAGACGACACATGAGAGGCATATGGGTAGGGCCGGTGATGCAATATGTTTGGCCACATCCGAGGATGTGGCTCTGCAAAAGGCTGCGAATTCCATAAGTAGCATTAAATTACCAGCTGATTAACTGTTAATGCAGCTTTCTAGTGACGGCTTTTCAGTTACTGGAGGCCATCCTTCTGGGTGACAGCCAGCGCTAAATATTGCGTAGATGGACCATTGGCGCGTCTCGTGGGCAATGGCCATCGTGGCGAGTATGTCGGTTATCTGCCATAGGTGGCAACAGCTTCCCAGTGGATGTAGGCTTCTTCTTCACTAGAAGACTGGGAGATCGAAACGCTCGTACGTTTTGATGGCGCTGGTCGCCTCCTTAATTGTGCGCTGACCGTTGATGGGCTGCCGACTTTTGCCTTTGGTTAAGCCGAAGGTCGCGCGGTGCTGTTGCACGAGGTCATAGTGGGCGAAGCAGATACCAACGTCGTAGAGTCGACTTGATGGCCATGGAGTCGCCGGACAGAAACGGTGTGTTCGATTGGGGTTGTAGAAGGAGAATATCGTCTCTGTCGAAGTCTTCAACTAGGCGGTGGTCTTTCAGGGCTACCAATGCCTGTGCGTACACCTGCACTGCATATCTGGTGACTTACTGACGGATGGCCCGAAAGTCGTGGTGCAAGACAGCTTGTATAGTGATTGTCACATGGCGAACTACCTCTGGGTCTGCGGACCTCATGTATCAATGCAGCGATTGGAGGCGTACTAGAAAGAAACCACTAACCTCTAGTTTGATGGCAACTGCTGTTTCTCTGCGTGATTCGGAATTTTGTTCGTGTCGACAATACCCGGCACTTTGGGTGGTGATGGAGCTTACTGACGGCTACGTATGGCCTGGACGTCGTCTGATGTATGAAAGAGCGAGCAGACGTCTACCACCAAAAGAAGAGGATGATAGAGTCTATCGCCAACAGAAGAGGATCACAAAGTCGTCATTGATGTTAGCCAATGCCACAGCGGTGCCAGGTGATAGACAATTGCCAAAAGGGTCACAGCCTGCGGCATTGGCGGGGAGGTCGGGCCTCGATTCATGAATCCCATGGCGGTTGTAGCTAAGAAGAACCCAACAAACAGTGAAGTTTGTAAGAGATGAATTGAGCCGGCCACATCTCCATTATACGTTTGGCAGGTGTATCGATGCTCGCAGTTACGTGTTGTAGTACTACCCCGATACTAATGTTTCTTCAATAATGGTTGGGTACCCGATTCTTTCCGCAATAGCATTGATAGCTAGGACGGACTCGAATTATCGTTTGTCTTTGGTACAGACTGGCACAGCGGAACCCTGTCCGCGGCTTGGACGTCGTGCAGTTGGATGTTTTGAAAATGGCTTTGCTGAATATTGAATGGCTCCGGGTATGGCGCGGCAAGTTTCTGCTATGCCAACCAACTCTGTTTTAAAAACAGGTACGAGGCAGCGTACTGCCAGTATGACGTCCGTGATTTTGGGTCCACATCATTTTGATGTGATTTAGCATGTAGAAGAAAACTGCTCGAATTGAAGTACACTGCTGATGATAGCATCCTGTGCAAGTATTACCGACTTCGAGTTTCGCAGAGCAAGAAAACGATGATGCGATCCTGTCGAAAGAGAAGTTCGTCAAAGATCGATTTCAAAATCGCGGTGGACTTTTGCGTGACGGTAAATTTCATCTTGCATCTCAGCTTGAAGTGAAAGGCCTCAAGAACGGTGTTTTTGTTGAAGATGCATTGAAATATGTGTTGACGACTGATGGGGAGTAATGCCATAGTCTTTTTCCGTCGTTATTCCATGACCAAGATAGCCACCGTTGTGAGATCCTGTGCGGCTAGCAGTATTGGGGCGGCGATTTTTTTCAAGTTCAGGTACTGTTGGGCGGTAATGGATTCTCAAACGTCCTATACGTGTTAAGTAAATTCCGTCGTACTGATATTGTTCAGTTGTTGTTGAATGGGCAAAGGCCGTGTGAAGCTAAACCAGCGGATAGCACATGTATCGCAACGGACAGCTTTGTGCGCCTACTCTGCGTATGAGTGGGGAGGTAAGACAATCGCTCGGCCACAACCTGAGGCGTGTAGGTGTTAGAAAATTTGTCTTGAGATGCAAATTTCTCATCAGGCAGCCATGCTGTTTTGGCGACCTCTTGGACGTAACAGGATTTTGTGAGCATCTAAACCATTGCAATGGCACTGATTCCGTCTATTATGTTAGTAAGTGCAAACAAAATGAACAAACAAAAACACTTACCAACAACTTGGTGCGGCTTGAATCGGAAGTGATCATTAATCCCATCACCTCCATTGACAACACTCGCAGATATCACAGTTATGCTCTCTTGCAATGTCTAATAGACTTTTGCTTATAGGTCTTCCATGCCTGGATTTCTTCGCCATATTGTAGCAGCGACGTGTGTTGCGAGATCCGAAAGGTATGTTGCCTCTCTTTTCCCAATGAGCAGATAACTGGAATATTCTGTGGTGATGATTGCAGATGGGGAAAATTCATCACATCTTTCTTTCCAGCCTCTGATGTTGTCTTTCCGGCCTTCGTTATATTGCCGGCTTTATCGACGGGCTTGGAGATACCAATCTCCAAACGCAGACGAGCCACAGGTGCTAGTGCCGATACTCTTCCGCCTGGTTCGACGTATTAGTTGCAGTAGGAGACCATGGTGCACCATCCCGACTGTGATGTCGGTTGCCTCGAATACGCACTGGACTGATTCTAAGTTGAGCGGTGTCTGCCCATCCTTTGGATGTCCGCCTCACTGTTCCATCCAGAACTTTTCCGTCTTGGTGAGTATCCATCCCACTGTCGCCATAGTGTTGACAACAAGCAGCATCTCGTGTCCTTTCCTGAGCGCTGCCGTGTTGATATCCGGATTTTGACGGGACTGAGCACCCGCATGCCACCGTAAACAATGAGTGAATCGCAAGTGCGATGGCCGCGTGGTACATTGTAGATTTGAACTTGAACCTTAGGAAGAACAGACACTAACTAATACTCAATGCCACGGTAGCGAGAGACTGTGATTTGATACACACGATGTATGTTTACAGTCCAGGTTCACTTGAAATCCGGAGAAACGAGGCCGGCCATACTCTTTTGTCGCTCGCTATGTTGCATCGTTTGTCGATGTGATCGATTTCACAGATAGCATGATGACACGGATTTTGGTCGGTATTCGAGGACAGCAGACCCGCGTCGTCTTAGACCGACCCAGTATATCGGTGCTTCAGTGACTCGCGACGAGACGCCTGTGATCGTTCATTGGGAATGAGTTGTTATTGCAGCAGTGCCGGCTCCAGATTAACCTACTGGCGTCGACGACGGCGGCGGCCTTTGGATTCAAGGGGTAGACTTTACTGTTCCGGGGCACGAAGGCTTGCCAGTCGGGCTCAAGCGCGATACGTACCCATGAATCTTCACACTCTCGACGATACGCCCTGGATTGTCTATTGGGCGAAAGGGCATGGCCACAGCTCAGGCGACTCCAGATAAATCGGCTTCATTTCAGCTCAGGCCTTTGCTATCCCGTTTTGGATTGAGGAATGGTGTGGCGGAAAGCACACCACAACACCTATCTATACTGGCCATTTTATTGCCCAAGTAAATACAGACCGCGTAGGGCGCGCAGGGGATGTTTGGCCGACTTTGCGTCTGCAAATAAGCTTCCCGTTGAGCTTGACATCGTTGGAAACTTCATATGTTCAACACAATCCCGTGCTCGGTGCGCGTGTCTAGTTAAAGATCATAAGGCCCGGACCAGCCGAAGGAGAACAGGCTCATCTTGATGGCAACTGCTGTTTGCATTTTCTGAAGCCAAATCGTCGACCATTAACTCTTCCCGCTCCTATGACCGAGCCGCAGGTCGTAGATATTGACTTTACCGCTGTTTAATATCGCTCTCAACTTCTTTAGTGTAGAAGTTTACGGCGCCCGTTCCATTTTGCCGCGTGGTAATGTGTCCTCCATGTCAGCAGTGGGTTGTCTGTGGTTGCTGTTGTGGTAGTGTCTGCCATTGCTCGTAAACGATCTGAAGAAACATTCATGTTTCAGACTGCAAATCGCACCTCTGATATGATATTCGGGTTTGTTTATTCAATGGCCGCCATCGTCTCTTTCAAAATGGCTGTTGACGGAGCAGACTGATCTGGTGGGATTGCTATGATGCACGTTAATGGGAAAGTATATGCTCCTCTGCATGCCGTGATAAAACAATATCGCTCGTGAGGTGACAAGGCCAACACCCGCCACCAACAGCAAGTCGACATTATTAGATGTTCGTGTGCTGCCTGCTAGCATACTGGATGCCCCTCCAGCCAAAATGGAGTCAATATCACGGCTCTTCATTGTTTTGTGCCGCCCGTGCACATTTGCGGAGGATAGCCACTCCACAGTATCCATGTTGAGGCATTGAGAGTCTGGTAAGGACGGTGAAGAGCGATATCGACGACAGCAATGGGTCAAAAGTGGCCAGCGATGACAGTTTTCTGTTACGGCAAGTAAAAGTAGACTGGCCCGCCTTTGATGTGGCACTTCCAACTGCGGCCACTATAACACTGCCTGTCGAGCAAATGTCTGATTGCCATGCTCCTTTCTTTTGTGCACTTTACTGCCCATCTCTAATTCTAGACATTGAGGCTTTCTCTGCCAAAACAATGTTGTCTTAAAACTAAGTAATGATCGTTTCTCGACTTTCTTGAACTTCAGCATACTGCGTCGAGAATCCGTGGGGGTACGCCGGCGGACGCGATGGACATGTTGCTAGGCATTCCTGGGGATAAAGCTGGAGGTTATCGGGGCTTTGGTTTCCTATCCACATCCTGGCCTGGGTATTCGAGTATCTCCGGAAAAGCATGCAAGATAAGCACGGCTTATTGCCGGTGCCGTTGTTCTTATGTGTATGGTACTAGTGTCCTGCGCGATCGAGCTTCGCTTGAATCTATCGCAGCTGTTCTTGGTTCGGGGGGATCACGGTGCCGGAGGGGAGATACGGTCTGAACGCAGGTGAGGTGTCAGTAGTTACCGGCGATGGCCGGTTGAAACTTGGGTGGTGGGCGAGGGAGGTGGTACGACTGGGTGTAGTCGTAGACGTCGATTCCAGATCTGTCATGTTAGTTCTCTGTTATCATAACGGTATATATATACATACTGCTCCGCTGTCGCTTGCGGCTGTCTGGCGTTGCGTGATGCGGAGAAAGTGTATGGGTCGAGTCGTCGTCGTCATCGAGTACGATAAATGTCCTCCGAGGAGGAGGCTGGTACAATCTAGCTTCGAGATGATGCGAGCAACAATATTCCTGCTTGCTCGCCGGACTCGATGTTCTCTCTTGCATACGTAATCACCTCGAATCTTGAATCTGAGCTTGGAGATATTAAATATCTCGCGCATTTTGCCCAAGAAACCAGTCAGGGAAAGTTCTGGTGAATATTCTGGTCTCCCGCTTCGAGGTAGCACTGTTTTGGTGGCTTGGGTACAATGTTTGATCTTCAAGGCAGGTAGTTTTCATCATCGAGTACCGTTGATGGCGAATGGCACTGTAATGCTCTCATCTGTTGATATGGCAAACAGAGAGGCACTATCGCCCAGTCTGAGACACTGGCAAGGCGGCTCATGACCGCTATTGCGCTGTGATAGAATCGACCTTTAGCAGTCAATCCTGGCAATTTCGGGTGGCGAAGGCCTGATAGATTCTTCATTCGGCCTTCAAAACGAAGTGGCATTTACAAAAGAGTTCTCGCTTCGGAACAACCGCATCACGATGCCTTCTGTTGCGGTGTCGGATACTGTTGTCCGGATCAATGTCGATGACAACGTCATATTTATCGTCTTCGGTTCGTGTTTAAGTGTGATTTTGGGCACTGATGGTTGTTCTTCACGGTGGTGTTTTTTGCGGACAAGAAGACTGACGTCGGCTTACCTCTGGAAAAAACACACGTGCTTTGAACCAACGCCCGATCACCACACAACGCCATTCCACCAGCCGCCTAGCCGCAGCCCGGCTAGTGTGCCTAAATTGGTCGACCTGTCAGCCTTGACGATAAGTTTGTCGACCCGTCAGCCTTGACGATAAATTTGTCGACCCGTCAGCCTTGACGATAAGCTCCTCCGTGTTGCGAAGGATGGCATCGCAATGACTTGGGAGCAGCAGCTAGCTCGGTGTTAGGTTGTCGCACGCCGGGCAAGGATGGAAATGCAAAGTGGAAGAATGCCCACCAAAGCAACATAAATATATGGACATTGCTCTTCGTGCTGTCAAGATCAGCTCTCCTTCGAAGCGTTTTGATGCTCGGTTTTATATCAACTGACTTTGTAAATCTGATACCAAGCCTGGTACGTCTTGTAGTGAGTCTCGTGCCCGAGGTTTTTGTTGTTGTCTTGGAAAGATTCGGCCTGTACTGGACTCCAACAAAACAAGGCAAGGCGTCAAGTCCATTTCTTGTGGTGTTCTCTTGAACATCCTGATATTTCGCTTTGATCCTTATCACTTTGGCCGATGAACCACCCATTCATTTTCTCAAAGTGGCCGATCCTTGATCAACTAGTGTGGTGGCATCACTGCTTCAATGCCGACGACCACTTGGCTGTTACCCGATGCCACAAATGCTACTATGAGTAAGAGTCGCGTAGCTAAAGCTGGCTTCGATGCCGCATTCATATTTGGGTTGAATGGCTGCAGTCGCTAAAGATCATGCCTGCATGTCTAAGCGGCATAGTTTGGCCTACCACAAAAGAGCATAGGTTTGGACAAAGATATTCGAATCTTTTCTGTAGCATCAACTCCGTCACGCTCGTCAGGGAGGAGTATCGGCTCGAACATCCTATGTCAAGCTAATGACAGATCAGACCGCAAGAGGGCCAAACAAATAATTACCAGCCTTGTAGCCGCATAGTCACGCTCGATTTCTGGCGTTGTTCTTCCTGAGAAAGAAATCAGTCCACCAGTTGCTGTGACGGTGTTTGATGGTCTGGTACCAGGTAATAGACACATCGTGCCACCGTGCATAGATGCATCGAAATCATGGAGCTTGGGTTTTGGTGGACCGTCAGTATGAATGACCAGAACAGATGTGAGACTCTTAATTGACAGAGATGACTCTTGATTCAGGGAGTTCAGACTCTTATGATAGAGGCTCTTAATTGAGACAACCGAGACTCTTATGGATAGCTGAGACTCTTAATTGAAAACACTGAAACGTCGTTGTTCAAGGAGAGGGCAGTTTTATGCTATTCCATAGCTAGCTTCTCAGTAGATAAGAAAGCTACTGCAATTTCATCCCGGTTTGACTCTCTGTGAGCACTGGGTAGAAGGCGACGAGTTGATCTCCCCCTTTCAGACGGGCTTGTTCAGCGGGGCGAGTCGAAACTGCACAAGATAACTCTGCCGTAATCTTGCCGTGGAGTCATCCGTTGAGGGTTCATGAAAAGAACGATGGGCATTTTCTTTTTGTTGCAACTGCGAGCACAGACCTGAAAGATCGCATGGCTAATGTCGCTGCAATAGTGTCGTCAATGATATTCTGCATCCCTTAGATGCGGGCAGCATTCGGCAGAGTACAGAGGCGATAGGTCAAATCCAGGCTGTCTCGTACTTGTGCCGTCCCAAGAGCCGCAAGTCTCCATCAAGCAACTACAAGGCAAGATGGCCGAGCGGTCTAAGGCGCTAGCTTCAGGAACAGTCGAGCAATCGACCAATCGTGTAACATGCTAGTCTTGAAAAAGGCGTGGGTTCGAATCCCACTCTTGTCATCTTTTTGTTTCTTTTTGCAGTGCATCTTTTGCAACATCTCTTTTTAGTGATCATTGTCGCTGTAAGTTGTATTTTGTACACGAGTAGAGATGAACTCGTGTCGTCATTTCAGGACGATAGTTAAACGAGGTCTTCAATTGCGTTTCCGGCGTTGTCTGCCACATCTTAACTAGCCACGATGTTTCGTGGGTCTATGCAGTATGGGAAAATCCGTGTATCTGGCGAGGATGAGGATTTCATCTAGCGAATGACCCGAATTTGACTTGCTGGGCATGGATTGCCATGGATTGTCCCGGCTTTCAATTGGCAGTGTGTGATGCCAGTCCGGTTTCAGGGCGACTCCAACCCAATCTTCTCTCGACTCTTTGATAGGACTGTTGATTTAAAAAAATGTCTGCAGAGTTCGTGACGAGAAATCTCGATCAACAGGCATGCCTCCTGTAATGGCGGCCGGTGTAGAATCCCAAGCAGACATATCCTAGTCGATTAACTGACTCGGTTGTCTCATCGCATCGTTGCCAACGAGGAAGTTATAAGCTTGTTGACGATGCACGAAATGCGCTTGTGCGTGAGCGTGTAGCTTTGGTCAAAAAGAGCAGATGACAGTATGTTGCCGTTTTTTGTGTTAACTTGGTATGGGCTTGGTTGTTTGTCGCCGCTTGCAACTTAAGTGGTGTTCGGAATCAGATTTGTCGAAGATGGACTCCGATAGTCCCCTGTTAGCAGTCGCGGTGTATAGTATTGACCACATTGTTCCGGAGTTGCTAGTTTCTCTTTAACACGTGCATTCTCGCAACCTCAAACTGAACAATCACGATGCAAAAGTTTTGTAACTCGTGGCGCAGGATATCTATCTTCTCGGCCGTTGTGTGGTCAATAGTAGTGGCGCAGGCAGCGATATCAGGCAGATGTCTGCTGGCATCTTGTACGTCGATGTGACCACCAGTACGAAGTACAACTTTGATTTGTTTGTTGCTGGCGGTCAAATCGTCGCTACTAGGGGGGAACATGGCTCGGCGGCCAAAACAGCCGTCGTCGTGTCCCGTTGACATTTCAACCGCCACCTACTCTGTAGCCGAAGGTGGTCTTTTAGTCGATGTCCACATCAGAGAGAAACTTCCCTGGTCTGATAGAGGCCTGGTCGGCATTAGCTGTGACACGATAGCTGCTCCAGAGGTGTTTTCGTGCCATGCTAGTGACAGTGCGCGGAACTGGTAGATGGGCGTAGCTCAGCTAGCTTGGCTCGTTGATGAAAAGGGCACCAGATCCGCGGTCTTGGGGATACAATTGCTTGTAAGGTTGTGATTCTGTCACGATATTCTAGGAACATGCCTGTATGGTTCTTTCTATCGTGATCCCGACGTGTCGGTATTTGATTGCCGTAGTGATAGACTGAGTCCATTCCAAGACTCTACACAGGCGTCAAGAGTGGCAGCTCGATTGAAAGGTAGTCTTGACTATCGTTGAGCTGGCTGCACGGCACTGCCCTGCTCAAGGAGAACAGAGCAGATATACCTTCCATGTCAGCCCTGTCTTCGCCGCTGACGATGAGCGAAGTTTTCCATGTTGCTACTTGACCGCACATTTGGGTACGGACATCATGCGTGCCACGCTCTTCATCTTCAATAAGAAGAGACTTCCATGGAATATGAGCGGCTTCCTTTCAGTTTCAGATGCGTAATATTCGGTCCGTTCTGTATCAGTACAGCTGAGAGCCGCAGTCGCCTCTTCGAGCAGCAAACGCTGCAGGCGTACAAGAAGCCAGCCGTTTGATACTACGGTGAAAGACTGCATGTGCCAGTGTCGTCGAGATGCCCAGTGGGAGATTGTCCCGCATCCCCGGCGTTCTGACTGGGGTTTAAAGTGTCCGCTCCAACTTCAAGTCTGCCGCCCGGATAACAATCTGGCGATTTTCCCGGCATAGCTTGTTATTTTGAAGTTTATCCCGGCGAGTTGAGGCTATTCCTCGTCGTTTGGAACATGTGCTGTATGTGCAGCGCAAAGTGTCGATCATCGGGAGTTCGAGTCAAGGCAGTATTATGTCGATGTTCTCTTGCGAGTCTTGGTGTATCTTTCAAACTTTACACTCAACAACTGTATGATTTGCAGCTCTGTTCATGTTTAATGTTGTGAGAACTGGCAGCTGGCGGTATGACCGGCGTCAACAGAATGATTCAATGGTGCAAAAAAATTGCCATTTTTTCGAACTGCAGAAGATGTTCCTGATCCGATATAGAGCTTATTTCGACATTGCTGAGCTGCATCTCAAGATGTCTGAACCATGGCTTCGTCAAGGAATAAGATGAGAACCTTTTCCAGGGGAAAATCGCTGAATACTTGTTAGATGGAAAATTTCCGCGACTTCTGTCCCTTCTGTACCGTTCGATATTATTCGTCCAACTGGTATGTCAACACACGGGCCAATCTATTCTCTATTTCGAGATGGAACGGCCGGTTATGTTTTCTGTATGATCATGCGGCACGTGAATTGTTTGACTGAAAACGAGGCAGTAAGCTCTTTTTCTTTGCCTGATTCTTGGCGATTTTTCTGGCGACGTGTAGTATTTTTCGTGAGCCCGAGACACAAGATTTGTTCGACTCGTTTTCTGAACCTGATCCAGCCATTTTTCTTTTTTGATTTGGTATACCTTGAGCTGCTCGCCAACAATCGGCATTGCCTTGCATATCACGATGCTATCACATCGGCAATGTGTATGGCACGGGAGTAGCCGACTGCTAATCTTACGCCGATGGATAGCTTTCGGTGGGCTGGCGGCTCTGGTAAGGGGTGTCGTATTGTCAGGCCTCTTCAATGATCTGGGCACTGTAACGCCATATCTGCGATACTCCCTTTGCTCTGGGCTGTCTCCAGATTTTGTCCCAGCATTTATACTTGGCAGTTTTGCCTCTGCTGATATTATTCGCGTCTATGACCACCTCGGCGTCGATAGGGCGTGCAAAGGTGTGGAATGGTGCTGGCAAGAGGGACGAGACACTCATCATGGGGTGGATGCCCAGGGTTCGGGTGGCTTCAAGCCAGTAAGCCGGTCGGCCGATCCTCAAGTCCCGGAAAGGGCCGGCAAAGCGGCGATCAAATTTGCCGAGACTTTGTGGTGAAGTCACCCTGAGACCAGAGTGAAGGCGATACAATCCGCGGCCATGGGCCGAGAAGAATCGCGGCTCACGCTTGCGATTACGGAAGTGCTCGAATGTGACACCGGCCATCGCCAGGGCGTCTTGTGCTGTCTGTCTGCGCAGCTCGACGGACACTCCGTCCTTGTGGGGAATCAGCAGCGCGGCCAGGTCCTACTAGTATTTAGCGATGTTGTATGTCATGACATTTATTCACACGATGTGTGAAGATCTCAGACAACGCCATTGGATGTCCCGTAGTGGTGGCGGCATAATATTTAATCTGTATCTGGCTGATAAGAATGCGACATTATTTGTTCACAACAAGATGTTGTGTCTAATCTTTAGTATGTGCGCTTCGAGGTCGTGCCGCTTTTTGTCGGATGTGTCTGCAATTTATGCTTCTAGCACATAGTCATTGACCTGCAGTGTATCATCGTGATACTCAACTCGATGCTGCATATCTCACGACCTTTGAGCTTCTGCGTCACTGATGTACGCCGCTCGATGATACACTGTCGCTATGTAGGGAGGCAGCAGACACAGAATGGACTTGTTGGCAGATTTTGTGTAATGAATCCAAGCGTCCGCCAACAGAGGTGCACCAGGATGAAGGAAAGAGGCCAAATGCACTGCCACGTTGGGGCATCGTCCGTCAACTAGCTGGTCGTTGACAAGACAAGCCCGGGCCAGTACTATTAGGCCGTGTCGGTCTCGGTCAGCCCACGATCATTGCGCTACTGGTGTTATTTATCATGGCCTCTGCTGCCCCCGCTGATGCTGAAGCCTAACCGCCCTTTGAACCAGGATAACTTGCAGTTTTTCCTGTGCTGCAATCAGGCCAAGTGCAGTTAATCCGGGTGGTGGTAAACTTTCGTTCATATCCTGCTTGGTCTCTTGTTCTTGTCATATTTTGAGTTGGCTGCTTCTGGATCAAGGCGGCCATGCGCGCAAGACGCTGCACTGTTCTGTGGCCTCCCGGGCGAGCCGTATCTATCGATGTATATGCCACATCATCCGATTGCGCCGCAATGTTGATAGCCTTGCTTGTACATAGAAACAAGACGATCTGCGGCCTGAGATGCCGAGTCTAGTGGAAAATGATTCGAATCGTCCGACGAAGTTATCCAGATCTTCCATGGTTCGAGGGAGTGCTCTGCTACAGCGAGTGATAGCGGCTGCTATGTGACGTCTCCCGGGGACCAGCGACGAACGATTCTTGTCATTAGCTTTGCTATTTTGCGATCCGAAAACTACCAGTTTGTATTGCGTCGGCCAAGCTCGAAATACTGATAGATGTATGCATCCCAAAAACATCGCCGACAATCTTGATGATCGATTGTGCGAACCCAAATCTCTGTTAAGTGATGGCACCAAATATGTTGATGTATGTTGCTCAAGAGATTTCAGTTCGGGACATTCTGTATCTAAACGAGGCTCAGAATATTTTGTCAAGATAAAAGGAAATCGCGGCAATTGTTCTTCTTCTTGGTCCGATAGTCCGTGTTTGTAGCAGTAGCCTGCCCAAAGATACGCCGGGACATTGACAGCTTCGATGTAGCTTGGTTCACGGAGCTAGAAAAGCGGCCAAACGCAGGAGGATTCTTTCAGGTGGCGCAAGTTAGGCGCTCTACAAGCAAAGGCCGCTTGCTGTCGGACGTCATGACGGCGATCCGTTCTGCTGAAGTATCTGCTGGATGCAGCGGAACCGGTGGCATGGCTGGCTGGGCCGTTCGATACGATGAGCTTATTCGTGTAAGGCAATAGAACCCAGACAGTTGTTTTGATGGCCTGGCTTGTAAAGGCCGAGAGGCGGCACGATGTATGTGTTTTCATAGTCTTGTATGCCCTGGTCGGGCAAGCCCTGACAGACGGACCCTGAGAACCGAGAAGATGGGTAGGCTTCGTGTTGGTCAGTTGAGGTAGTCGACATTGTGGCTGTGAATGATGTTGTGGTTGTGTAAGAACTGCACTAAATAGTTCTTGTTGGTGAAGGACACTCGAATTGTATGTGGTAGAACAAGTACGTGATACCGCGGACTCTGAATCTCTACCCTCGAAGCTGATTTGATTGTTTCCCAAATGGACTGGAGTGAAGAGAGTTTGGTGGAGGGGGAGGGAGGAGAGGGGAGATATTTATACTTCTCGGGGAGGCACTCAGATCAGTAAATCAGATCAGTCAATCAGTGCTGATTACATCTTGATGTCAAACAGTGAAGGAATCAAAGCGTCTATTCAAGAAAAAGGAAGCAAAGCAAAAAAAAAGCAAGCACAACAAACAAAACCGTTTGTGATGACGAATGACGAGATGCGATGAATGGAAGACATCAAGGTATTGGGTCACATGCTGACTGGAATCAGAATCAGATGGCTATGCTGTTAGATGTGCTTCACTTTGGCAATCTCTTCCACTTGAGTGTTATTCGATGTAAACTTCACTTGTGATCACTCGGATGTCACTGATGGTCGTGATGCTAGGTTGACTTACACGATCCCGGCGGCCGGCCCACCCGCCTATATATACTCACCAACTTTGGTCGTCCTTCAATTACGGGCTTCATGGTCTAGTGGTACGATTCGTGCTTTGGGTATTCATATTGCAACTGCACGAGGTCCCGGGTTCGATCCCCGGTGGAGCCCCCATTTTTTGTCTTTTTGTCTTTTGCTTTCTTTTCTCGTGTTTTCGTCTTGTCTTTTTTCTTTGAGCTGTTCTGTGTTTTTTTTTGCTCGTTTTGACTTGATTTTCTGCAGATTTTGGGTTTTTGTTTTATATCTTTTAGAAACAATTTGGTCTCAGATCGTCTTGATTCTCTTTCATGTAGGTGAACTAAAGTACAACGAACACAACGTCAAGTACAAAACAAAAACAGACATCTACAACAAAAGACAGCCGCCGGCAAAGAAAACACCCATCACAACAGCAGCATCCACTGCAAAAGACGAACCCTCCGATGAATGACCATTCTTGAATCCAGCATCGTTTGTTGTCGTCGACGATGCCGACGAGGGTGCTGAAGACGGTGCCGACGACGACGACGACGACGGCGCCACCACAGTGCAGCTCGTCGTCGAGCACACACACGTCGCTTCCGTAGACACGAGTGTCGAGTTGGTGCTGGCCGTAAAAACTTGACTCGACGTGCTGCCCGCATTCACTATCTGCAGGTCAAAGGACAGCCCGAGCGGTATGCAGCGCGTGCCCGGGGCCAGAGCCATGGTGTCGGACCAGAAGCCGGCGGCGCAGCGCTGCCAGCAGTTGGAGAGGCAGTTCCACTGGCCGTTGTCGCCCTCTGGGCAGGCCGAGCCGGGAGCCATGACGGGGGGCAGGGCAGCGGGGGCTGTCGACGGCGTCGAGGCGGCGGAGATGATGGAGGGCGCCGGGGCGGGCGTGTCTGAAGCAGTCTGTCCGAGGACAGGGACTGCCAGGAGTAGAGCGTGTGGTAGCATTTTGTTTTGATGTGGGTTGGTCTAGGTAATTCAATGATACAGTAGATTCTTGATGAAAAAATTAAGCTTTGATGTCGATCTGGTGATGATCAACGACAGTGAAAAGAAACAGAAAGCGAGGGCGTTCATATATACGACACTCAGAACAAAATTACAATACACAGACACACAGACAAACAATCTTAATTTAATGAGTAGCCGTCGCCATGACAGCTGTGCGTTCTTGTACCGCCTGGATGCTATTGTGTGCATCGTGAATGGGAGGAGGACGGCGACGTCGTCGGTGAGCTGCAGGTCGCGCAAGCTCGGTCCTACATTGTCTATTGAGCGTCTGAAGTAGAGACTACTCTTTATTTATCTATCTCACATTGAGATACTTTTTTCAACAATAAAAACAACAAGAAGGTGTGATGTCGGCATCAAGATTAGTCAGCCTGACGATCATGACGGTACTTTGCTGACCTTTGTTGCTCGTCTACTCCACGACCCCCGCAGACTTGACTACAAACTACAAACTAAAAAGGAAGCTACAAGCTTGAGAGAACATTTCCGCCACGTGCAGTTGGAGAGCCTCGGCATCTGTCAGTAGATATAGCATCGTGTGCTCTTCCCTTGGTAGACCTTCTCGTAGACCTCGTCACCATAGACATCTACCACCCGACAACACATCAACATGCTTGCTTCCCTCTGGGCATCCACCCTGGCCACCTACGGCCCCCTCCGCGTCGAGCTGCTCGGCTTCGTCGCCGTCCAGTTCCTCGCGTTCTGGTGCGTGTCCGCCGTCTACATTGCCCTGCCGTGGCTCGCGCCCGCCTTCTCGGAGCGCCACAAGATCCAGCCGGCGCCGAAACAGCCGACGCGCGGGGATATTTATCATTGTGCAGGTGTCGTCCTGCGCAACAACTTCTTGTCCTTTACCCTCACAGTGGTGTCGGTCTTGACCTCCAAAAAAGGCAAGCCGCTGAGCCTGCGCGTGACGCCAGACCTTCCTTCCCTCGGTGAATATGCCACCCACCTCCTGCTGAGCGCCGCGCTCCGAGAAGTCCTCTTTTACTATGCGCACCGCCTGCTGCACCAGCCGCGCTGGTACAAGGCCGTGCACAAGACGCACCACCGGTTCATTGCGCCAGTCGCGCTGGCGGCGCAGTACGCCCACCCGGTCGAGCATATTGTTGCGAACGTGCTGCCGGTCGGCCTTCCTCCTCTGCTGCTGCAATCGCACATCCTCACGTACTGGTCGTTTGTGGCGCTGATGCTGGCGGAGACGGCGACGGTGCACAGCGGGTACGACTTTTTCGACGGCGCCGCGCGCATGCACGACCTGCACCACGAAAAGTTCAATCTCAACTACGGCGTGTTTGGCGTCATGGACTGGGTACACGGCACGGATCGGTTGAGGAGGGTTGACAAGACGAAGTAGGAAATGGATGATTATGTAATAATTCCAAGAGAAAGTCCTACGGCGGGGCCATTTACTGAGTAGATACTAGATATAACTGCATTGACTCAACTCACAAACTCAATCAAACGCAACTTGTACACAAGCCGTGCAAATACAAAATACAAAATGTCAACACTGGACCACGTGCGCGCCCACTGGGCCGGCATCCAGCCAAACTCGCCCATCTACAACCTTTTCTTTGACAAAATCCGCATCGTGTCCGCCGTCACATCCGCCGACGCCCCCGACGGCCGCGGCCGCGTGCTCGCGCGCCTGCCCGTCGCGCCCATCCACGTCAACTCCAAACACATCCTGCACGGCGCCGTGTCGGCGGCAATCATCGACTGGGCGGGCGGCATGGCGATTGCGGCGTCGTCGCGGACGGACCGCACGGGCGTCAGCGTGGACATCCACATCAGCTACGTGTCGGCGGCGCGCGCGGGCGACGAGCTGGAGATTGAGGCGTGGGTGTCGCGCGTGGGCAAGCAGATGGCCTACACGAATGTGGAAATTAGAAAAGCGCAGACCGAAGGTCTGGCCGAGGCGGAAAAGGACACAAAAACCAACGGCCCGGTGGTGGCCATGGGCACGCACACAAAGTATGTCGCCTACACGGCCAAGCCGCCGCAAGCAGTCACGCAGTGATTTATTTGTTCAAAAGAAAATAGAAATAGATTTAGAACATTATATTGGTATAGTTGGACGTGAAATGATTACAGGCCCAGGTTGGTGTCCTTGTCCTTGATGAAAAAGTCCTTGCCAGTGGTGCTCTTGTACTGGGTGCGGATAAAGTCCGAGATCTGCTCGTCCTTGGCCTGCTCAATGGCGCTCTCATTGCTCTGGTCGCCCTGCTTGAGCACGTACTGCTGCACGGCGTCGACGCCCTTGTCCAGCATGTCCTCGTTCTTCTCGCTGTCCTTGCCGCCGCCGGCCATGGAGTTGAGCGAGTTGAGGATGTTGTTGCCGCCGGAGCCGCCCTCGGAGTTGGAGTTGCCGCTGGCCAGCGAGCTCAGCGAGCCGAGAAGGCCGCCGGAGGAGCTGCTCTGGGAGTTGTTGTTGTTGTTGTTGTTCTCATTGTTGTTGTTCTGAGAGTTGTTCTCGCCGCCGGCCTGCTTCTCGACAAAGCTCTTGAGTGCGTCCATTTTGATGTGTTTGTGTGGTGATGTTCTTAAAAAGATGATAAGGTTAAGGTTAGAGTTGCAGTTAAAAGTTAAGCTTATGGGGGACAGCTATTTATACATGAGATGTACATCTTCTACAAAATATACTCAGTGCTGTACTTTCTTCCTCCTTCTTCCTTTTGCTATGCTCTTTGCTCGACTCGCCCCTCCATGGTACTTCTTGGCATGAAGCTGAGAGTGAGGAGCAACGCTGTAATACTGTGAGCAAAAGTAGATCAGATCAAGGCACGACAGATAGAGCACATGTCTGTGGCATCGCCGCACCAATCACACCCAGTCGTCAGCCTCCATCTGTCTCACCCATGACAGCACACGCGTCCAATATTGGCGCAGCTCGTTCAGCTTGAGTCTACTCAGTACTGAATAGAGGGCGTCATCTCTCTCTCATCTTCTCTCTCCACTGAGGCCTACAGCTGGACTAGCTGTGCTGATCCCCTCTTTCACAGATGGGACCATTCCAGCTGAAAGTCTCAGGACTAGCTATCCATGCCAAGACTTTCACCCCACGTCCTGGGATCCAGGAATACTGATGCTCAGGTCGAGGAACCAAGTTGATAAAGTGAAGAGGGCTAAAAGGAGAGCTGAGAAAGGTAGAGAAGGGAGGGAGAAGAAAAGACAAAGCAAAGACGAGCAAGACAAAGATGATGAAATGATGATACGGCAAAGGGATAGAGGTGAAGAGATGGAGTCTATGAAGAAAAGAAACATGGAACATAGAAAACAAGTCGAGCCCAGTCGATGAAAGACATGTCAATCAATACTCTGAAAGACATCTGAAAGACAGACAATCTACATGACGTCTTGACTGCCCCTCGGTACTTTTGCTTTTCTATTTCCTCCATCGACCTGGCATCAAGATTTCAGCTAGATCTATCGGAAATTAGCCCAGGCAACAAGTATCGAAACTGTCACGGTAGATTGAGTTGGATAGACTTATGTTGACTCGTTTTATTCTTTAAATTTAAGAAGAGTAAAGAAACTAGTTCTTGATTTTATTTGAATTATTTCTGGCTTTTGTTTACTGTATTGAATTTCTTTTTATTGAAGTATTTGACAATCAAGTTTCAAATCCATGTTGACGATGCCATTTCGACGTCTTCATCTATTGAACAAATGTAAAACCATTCGCTTCATCGAGCATCAAAAGTATGTGAATGCCGGCATGACGTTGTGACTGCCAAAATTTGTCATCAAGATGTGACGCACGTGACCCCTCAACGAAACGCCAGCCGCGCCATGACAGCCGCCTATTGCCATTTCCAGCGTTTCCAGGGGTCCATCCGGCTACTAGTACTCCTAGAAGCCAGCTTCGGAAGCTACGACACCGAGCGGAAAGTCCGACGTGACGACATTCAACTCGACATCGACATCAACATCGACGTCTGAATAGACGACATCCTCTGATATACCAAACAATACACACCGCGCACACCACAATGGACTACGTTGAGCAGCGCATGGCCCAGGAGGCCCAGAAAGACGTCGCCGAGTCTCTGTATGTCTCTATCTTGATTGTCCTTGTCTTCATCTACTAACCAACAGCATCTTCTTCACACCCCTCAACGTCCTGCTGTCGACCATTGTCCTCTACACCCTCTACGCCATCCTGCGCCCGGGCAAGCCCGCCACCCTCTCGCCCGAGCCGCCCGCCGTCGTCTTCAAGACATACACCCCGCACACCCTGCTGCCGTACGACGGCAAGGACGGCAAGCCCGTCTTCCTCGCCGTCCGCGGCCGCGTCTTTGACGTGTCGTCGGGCCGCAACTTTTACGGCCCCGGCGGGCCCTACGAGAACTTTGCCGGCCGCGATGCCAGCCGCGGCCTCGCGTCGCACTCCTTTGACGAGGACATGCTGACCAAGGACTTGGACGGCCCGCTGGACCCGCTGACGGACCTGGACAGCGAGCAACGCGAGGCCATGCAGGGCTGGGAGGAGCGGTTTGAGAGCAAGTACCTGGTGGTCGGGCGGCTCGTGTCGGTGGCCGACTACAACAAGGAGAAGAACTAGTTGTAGATGGTCTTTGACGACAATCGATAGACTTAGGATAGTCAATACAAGAATTGCCACAAAATCCAGCCAGACCTATTTGCGTGAATACTGAACATCTTCTGATCTTAACTAAGTAACCGAACCATCACGACGGGCAGCCTCGTCCGCTCAACCACCAAATCACGACACGATAAGCCCCATTTCCGGGCCCGCTGTCATCAACAAGACAATCACCAAGTCGACAAACGGGTTCCGTGGTGCAGTTGGTTAGCGCATCGTACTAATACTTGGTCTTCTAAGTAATGCGAAAGTCGAGAGTTCGAGCCTCTCCGGGACCAATTTTTTTGTTGATTCCGACTTTTTTGTTTGTCGCGGGCTTTTTTGTACTGAACATCCAAGGTTGGATGTTGTGGACAAAACCTGGCGATGTTAGACTGTGAAATGGATAGTAACTTGCAATTACAAAACTTGCCGAGGTAGACATAGTCGCCTTTTTTTTTGTATGTCTAAACAATGTAAAGGAAGAGCTTTCTACGTCTACTTTAAATTGTATGCGTGTAGCATCGAGTAGTTCAGAGTGCCACTCACACTGCGCCTCCTTCTATAAAGCGGGCGTCTAACTGGTCTACAGGGTATTCTATACAAGCGGAAGAAGTCTTCGCTGCATAGGGTGTCTAGCATGCAAACAACAAGCACATCAGTCAAACAGTCACAGGGTATCACAGTTGCAAACACAGGGTATTGACATTGTTATTAATGTTAATCTGACCAAAGAAGCGACCAAGAACTGACAAAAGAAAGATGGGGTAGTAAGAATAAAACGAAATGACTCCTAGATATATGGCCTATATCATATGCTTCAACTCGACAAAGGAAATTCAAATGAGTGCGTTCAAGAAATATCAAGAAAAGATCAAAGGACAAAAGAAAGGTATTAAAAGATTAGCACTCTGCACGCGGGCCGAGGTGCGAGTACTCGGCAACCTTGTCCTTGAATGCGCGCCGCGCAAAGGCAAAAAAGTGGTCGACGTCGGCCGTATTGGAGGCGACGCCGAAAGAGACGCGCACAGCACCAGCAATAGGCCATGCAGTCGACGACGCCGACGAGCCGGCCGTCGAAGGGGGCGACAGGGCCTTGCCGTCGAAACTGGCACTGCGGTCACTAGCCGAGGAGGATGACGAGCTGCGGGCGTCGGCAGTCTGCTCAACGGCCTCACTCTCAGCAGGGACACTGTCGTCAGCCGGCAGAGCCTTGACGCTGTGAATGCTACCGCTACTGCCGTGACCGTGCGGCTGCGGCTTGCTGTTGGCGGCCAAGTGCTGCAGGACCTTGAGCTCGGCCCGCGAGAATCCAAGTGCCGTCTCGCCGGCGCCGGGGTTGCAAAAACAACCCGTGCGCAGCGAAATGCGGTCGCCTGCAGCTTCGGCCGCCACGACGCGCTCGTCGACAATGTTGCCGTTGGGGTCCAGGAAGTTGAAGGTCACAGTGCCGCCGCGGTTGCTGCCATCTGGTAGGCAGTGGGCTGGGCCATACAGACGCACCATGGGCTGGCCGTTGCTGTGCCGCAGCACCACGAGGCGGTCGAGGAACCAGCCCGTCAGGCAGCGCACGCGTGTCGACAGCGATGCAAAGCCGACGTCGTCGGAAAGCCACTGCAGGCCTGTGTAGACGTCGGGGATGGCCTGGAAGTTGACGGTGCCATCCTCAAACTGGGCGTCCAGGCGGTGGGCGGGTGCGTGCCAGTCGAGGCCGACACTGACGGCGCGGATAGTGCCGCCCGAGAACCAGGGCCGGTCGAGGCGCTCCAGAGCCTCGCGGCGCGCGATGAGGCAACCAACGCCGGTGGGGTAGCCAAACAGCTTGTACCAGCTGACGAGGACAAAGTCGGGATGGTACTGGCCGAGGTCGAGCTTGCTGGTGGGCAGGTAGGCAGCGGCATCGAGAAGGACATCGTAGCCGCGGCGCTGGGCGTCGTCGATCCATGCGAGCGGGTGACGCACGCCGCTAAAGTTGCTCTGGGCCGGGTAGGCAAACAGGCCGCGCTCGTGGCTGTGGTCGTGGTCTGTGGAGCGGGGAACCTCGGCGATGGCCTCCTCGGCGGCGGTTGAAGCCGACTTCTCGGCATTCTCGTCGGTCTTTTCGTCACTACGGCTGCCGGACAGGCCACAGAAGATCTTGCCAAAGAACTTTTTCAATGCTTTCGTCTTCTTGCCTGTGGACTTTGTCTTGCCCTTGGTATTCTTGGCTGGCTTGACAGGCTTGGCCGACTTGACGAGCTCTGGTCCCAAGATGTCGTGCAGCGTGTTCGCGTTGATGTGAAGATCAGGCTGCGAGCTGGGAACATAGGACGTCGACACGTTCTGCCGCCGGGCATACTCGCGCAAACCGTTCAGGGAGTTGTGGTTGTCTGATGTGAGAACAAGCTTGGTCTTGTTCTTCTTGCTCTTGCTGTTATCGTACCGGTACGCCTCGCCGATAAGTCTGGCGGCACCGGTGGCATTGGGTGTAAAGATGACGGCGTACTCGTCTTCAGAGGCGTTAAAGTGCTGCAGAACGCGGGCCCGGGTCTTCTCGACAAGGTCGGTGGCCAGCTCGCTCGTGGGGCTCACCGAGTGCGGGTTGCCGAGGACGAGCTCGGCCTGGCGCTGGGCATGAGCGCGGTGCTGGGCACGGGCGGCAAGACCGCTGCCGGTGTAGTCTAGGTAGACGTGGTTCTGCTCGTCCAGGTAGCCATACTCTGCATGGCGCATGGCATCGAGATGGCTGGTGGTGCCATACTCGGGGTACGAGTCGAGGATAGAAGTCATTGTGACTGGTTTAACTTGATAACTTAAGAGGGGATATCAAGGGATATCAAAATATCAATGGAGGTATAGTGAATAAGAGAGAACGAAGAAGATGATAGGATAGCAGATGAGTGAATAGGCGGGATAGAGATGGTGTGGATGACAGGTACAAAGAGTGAGAATTTCAAGCAGAAGAGACGGCAGAGGCAGAGAAGCGGAAAGAAGGGAGTAGTAAGCGGCAGCGAATGGCGTCTGGTCAACAAGTGAAGGAGGTCTGGACGGAAATGGAAGGCACGATGGACAGGCCAGTCAAAACCAGTTCATATGGAAGGTGCGAGGTGGCGACTTGTTTGTGAAAATGTGGAAGGAGCCAATATCAGACGAAATGGTGTGTGGATGTGTATGGATGGTGTTTACTAGAGGAGAGAGATGAGTGGAAGATGGATGGATGTCGAGATGGAAGTGAGGACTGAATAAACGACATGAAAGAAAGAGGGCGTTCCGTGCGGCTTTATATCAAAAGATCAAGACGCAACGGGTAGTGACAATGGAGGCCGAGGGCCAAGGATCAGAGATGAAAGAAAATAAAGAAAATTAAAGAAAGAAAAGGAGAAAAGAGAAAAGTAGGTGAGCTCAGGAGGGTGCAGCAAGGGAACGAGACGGAGATGAGAGACAACAAGAGGATACAACAGACCCAAAGATACAACAGCGAGACGAGCGGTGGAGGACTGACAACGACGAGACGCCGATCGAGGGCAAGTAAGGAGACACGAGGAGTGACAAAAAGTGACGAGAGTGGAGGGTGGACGTGAGAGAGGGGAGGCCGAGCAAAGGAAGGAAGAAGAGAGGCAAACACACAAGGAGAAGGCAGAAGAGCCGAAACGGTGCAGCCGCAAGTCAGCCGAGTGAGAAGTCTATTTCTGACTATCAAGTATGTAGTGCCAGTCAGTTAGAAGCCAGCGAGCGTCCACCGACTACCGTCTGGGTGAGCAGGAGACGCAGCTGGATCCCTCCCCGACGGACTGTCTGTTCTGATATCGCCTTCTCGTTTTGTCTCCGTCTCTTAAGTCTTGTCGAGAGCTAAAGCTGTTGGTCCTGGGCGGCTTGTCTACCGTCTCCGCCAGGAACAAATATCAAGACGTCTCTAGTGACTTGTTGTTGGTCGATGTGTGCGTTGGCCTGTTATCTTGTTTTGTTTTATGTATCTTTTCCGTAAATAATATCTCGTAGTCGAATAAGCTGTATGCATGGCGTTTTGGCTGTTGATCACGGTGTCTGATGGCCGTCTATTATCCGGCTGGCCAACTCGTCCACAAAACAGATGTTGGGGGTTGGTCAGTCGACATCCAGTACGCGCCGATGCTCCGGAGTTGTATTTTTATGAAAAGGACGGCACCATAACTTGAGAAAGCTGTGTCCGCGATGTTCAAACTGTTCAACACACCCTCGTCGGAGAGGCAAGATCAGCCCAGACGATGTGCAGTGTGGAAGGACGGCGATGAGGAAGATGAGGAGGGAGGTGATGATCGAGAGTCAAGGAGGCAAGTGGCCACCGTGAGAATACATTTTACTATAACATAAGACGTAGAATATAAAATAAGAACGTTGATTCCGCAGTGATGGTGACATGCTGTTTTGCGTGAGAAGGCTAAACTGGAGAGCAGCGGAACTAATTGCAGTAAAGACGAAAAGATACAAACACGGCAGAAAGGTACTGAAAAATACAATACGACCAGCAAAAGTCAGTCATGATTTGCGTAGTTCAAGTATCCAATGTATCACTGTGTAAGACGTAGGGAAGCGGGTAGGGTGGAGGCAGCGGATGAGAGGGTGCGAAGTGAGGGTGAGCAGTGACGAGCAGAGTAGTGAATACTGGACAGACATAAAAGTAGAGAGATAAAAGTAGAGAGGCAAAGTGAGAGCAGGGTGGTACTTTGCAAGTGAGATACGTAGACATCGATAATGCAGATGCATAAGATATACGAGTAAGCTTCCATAAGCATATATAGAATTTACTCTGTAGAATGTAGAATGCCACTGCAGAACAGAATGGCAGATGCAATGGAACGCTGGGCGGCAGACGTACGTCCACTCGGGACGGGTGTGAGTCTATCAGCAAAGGTACATTGCATGATTGGACAGCTGTTCGAACTGTTCTGTTCACAGCTGTTGAAAGGTTGATTAAGTAAAGATAAACGATATAAAGAACATGATGAAACGGAGCCTAGAAGATCAAAGAATAAGGGTCTGAAAAAAGATTTAAGGGTTGAAAATTAAAGAGGCAAGAAATAGAAACAAAATCAACGTAAATCCGAACAGATATCTCCAGATGCCCTTGAAATTCTTGATTTGAAACCCAAATTCATCACAGACGGTACTTTTGCATCCCATCACCAGGGCCCATGCTCGCTTCCGAGACATGGCTGCCTTATCACCGCTTGCGAATTCTTCAACAGATACAGCACTTGGGCTGGGGATGCTTGCTTTTTGTTGCTGTATGTGTGTATGCTTTGCTGTTTTGCGCCGTTTCTGCGGCCATGTTTTCTTATTGCTCAGGGTCAGGGTCAGGCAAAGACAGAAACAGAAACAAAGTCTCAGTCTAAACTTCCCGGCCTGTGCCCACGCTCTGTGTCTCTGTGTCTTGTGTTTCCCTTCACTTGCTTGTGGCACCGTTCCACCACATGCGTTACATCCCGACACAGACCATCATCTCACTTCCACACTGTCGGCTCGTTATTTTCGACATTTGAATAAACAAAATAAAACGGAGTGAAATAAGACAAAGGTAAAGACTGACTCTCTAGCTCGGTTGTTATCTAATGCAATGATGCATAACATTTATGAGGAGCGGCCTCTACGGCTAGACGGCTCGTCCAACTGCCATCCAACAACCTCCGTCGAGCAACAAAAATCATATTGGCAGCAAAATCAAAAAGAAAACAAGTTTAAAGTCTACATCGCCGACCTCCATCACCCCCAACATATGCACCCACATCACAAGGCCATATCACAGCAAGGAGTCGCGAGTTGCCACCTCGTTGTAAATCGATATAAAGATTAAAGATATAAATCACAAGAAGTACTTGCACACCGGCATGAACTAGACTTCTACAAGAGGAAATAATCATCACGATGATGAGCATCATGCAAGCTCAACGGCGGGCAGTGCATGACTGGACCACAGATGGCCAGACGAGGCGGTTCGAGCGTTAGTGACTGCAAGGAGGTTGTCTCTTTGACTATCCAAAATCTACAATCATCGGCATACACGACACTGCCAACCTCTCGTGCACATCAGCACCGGCATCATACCAGTAAGCTACGACAGATGGAGCAGCGGTGTAGACATATTTTGGATATGTTGGTCTATTCGTCTATTCGTCTCTTGTCTCTTGGTTCTACTTCTTCGAGTCATGCAGACGGCGTCTCGTTTGGGTGGCCTCTCCGTCGCGACGGCCCACTACGTGATCTTATTCGTCTAGTTGATGCGCCTCTCGCGAGTGTTGGTGACTAGATGAGCGTGGCTTATTGCCGTTGTCTGTTGTCTACTGGTGTCTATTGATTTGTTGTCCGTTGCCAGTTGGCTCGGTTTATTTTGGCTGTACTCTAAAGTATACGAATAGCGAGGCGAATCGGTCTTCTTCAATGACATTGAAATGTGAGATTGCAGCCAAGGTGGGCGATGCTGTTGAGAGCCTCACATTTGTTTTCAAAAGAAATAACGCACGATTGTAGTGTAGAGAGAGTCTAAAGCCATTTGAATACCTCATTAAAAAGAAAACGGCGTAACTTGTGGCTCATCATCCGGCTGACCCACGGCCCAATGACATCTCGGGGTTGGCGAGCGCAGCAGATGTGGTTGGTGGTAGTGTCAGCCCAGCGTCAGCGTGATATTTTGGTATGATCCTTCTCTTATTATTCACTAAATTCTCAGTAAATATCGGATCCGGGCCAACATGGTCTCGTTAGTTTACTTCCTCAATTTGAATAACCATTTTCTGATTATCACATCACCGCTTGATGATCCTGACGCTTCGCTACCTGATCATCGCAAAGGTACCGTGCATATAAGTGAGACACCTGCCGCTCCATTGCCTCTTTTTGGCTGTCTCCTTGGTCTTTTTGTCACAGTATCCAGGTCTCTGGTAGTTTGGTAGAAGTCTGTACATTGTAGTCGTGTCACTTCCTTCCAAACTCTTCCAAAAGAGGTTCATTCTTTTCCATTCTCATTCTCTGTTCTTATTCCCTCTTCTCGATGAGCTCGACTCACCGCATATGGATATACTCCACTGCCAATGCTACTCTCTCTCCTACAGCGCTGGCCAATATCAATAGTGATGGTCGATTCGCCAATACCAATCCTGAATTTGGATGAAGCCAGTGTCGACGTTGGTCGTTGGCCTGGAGGATGGAGGATGGAGGACTAGGATTCTCTTCTGTGCATCGCACTCTCTATCTCAGTGCTACACCCCGTATTGATTTGCATTTGTATGCGTCTCCATTCGATAGCGCTGTTATCCTACTCGCTCGATCGCACATGCGGCAGCCAATACCAATACCACGACGGGGTGCTACTCTGGTACCGTACCAGTTTTGTAATTCGAGAGTTCATCTACAGTAGTATTGATATCAATATTCATCTATATGTTGTGCTACACTCGTGGCCGCCACAAGATAATTGTTATTGAAGATATCGCGCCCAAGGCGGTGGCTGAACTGTGGCCTGTGGCCTCTGTCCTGCGGCCTCGCCTGTCGTCTGTCGTTTGTCCTGTCAGTGTCAACGCTGTCAGTCCTTTTACCGCCTCGAGTGCCTGCAGTATTGACGCGGAGTACTTTGTCCGCATATGCAGAGCGTCTTCACATGACAGCTGTCCTGCTTTTGCATTTGCTTTCTGCTTTTTCTTTCGCCTGTTGTTTTCAAAAGTAGATGTGACGAACTCGTGTGTCTTACATTTTCGAGGCGGCCAAGTACATTTGGAAATAATATGCAGCTTAGTACAAGAGGGTTAGGCATGTCTTGCTTTTATGGATTTGATTTGATTTATGTGATTTATTGCAATATTGCAAGGGTCTGATGCGGAGGTGCATGGTGGAGGACGGTGGAGGACGGTGGACGTGAGCGTGGCGACCAATAACAAGCCTGGGGGTGAATGTGAATGGAAATACCGAGCGTTATGAAGACAAGAAGTGATGACAAAAGACTGCAAAAAGCAAATATACAACCAGAAAACCAGAAGAGGAAGAGAGATGAGCGCAAAGAAGAGAAGCACCGAGCAATTCGACGTCAGGTTGGGCGCCGTTGCATTTGAGAGTACTTCCAGTGCTTCCTTTCTTTTCTTTTTCTTTTCTTTTTCTGCGCCTTCTATTGTACTGTCAACTGGATATCCATTGTCTGTCGACGTAAATCCGGTCACAGTACGCCTCAGACTCACCTACTTTTGCCCGACGTTGCCCGACCTCGACCTCTTTTTGTCTAATACCTAATATATTTTCTAAAATCGCTCGGTATCTTCCTTTCTAGGACATATCACGGCAATATTCCCATACAGTACAGAGTAGACGTCTGTGACGACTTACACGCCACATCCCTGCCAGTCTACCCGAATGCTCCCACCTAGCCCCGGCCACTTCCTCGTCCTAGCTCTAGGCCTAGTCCCTGGGCTACTGACCGTTCCGCCCGTGTCTCAGTCTCAGTTATTCAACAGTGTACTGAGTACACTGTCTTTCTCCTCTTATTAGTTCCAACGGATATTACATAACTGCAGACAGGCAAGGATGCAAAACAGAAATAAGCCACTCCTTGCTGGTGACGTTATCAGTTTAAGCAGAATATCTGCAGAACCAACAGCCAACGATCCAATATAATACAACTGACAACTGACAACAAACCCCAGGTCCAACAAATGCAACGGTAAACTACCTGACTTGGTTGACATCGGCCATCGCATCTTGCTTGCCATTGATCTGGCAGGTTTTAAAAATAAAAGGCAAAATGGTTCAAGGGGCCAACAGCCAACTGAATGCTGCAACCGAGTGTGACTCGAGGATTTTCTTCACGAACTTGCCTTTACTAATGACTCCTACTGTCGGCTTACCGACCACACCCTCCTTACATTCACAGCCCTCAAAGCGGGCAAGATAAACGGCAATAGGCAGCTGTAGTGGGACGATTAGAATATCTCGGTCGTGTCGGTCTCGATAATAAGGAGGAAGACAAATCCAAAAGAGAAGATCGCTTTAGACTGTACTGGATAAGAAGAAGACAAATACTAAAAAGAAGATCAGTGGCAAGGTGGCACGGTTAGCTGGGCCGAGCTGAGCTGAGGTGGATGAAGGCGGCACAATACGGATAAGCACATAACATATGGAGAAGCAACCGAGCTATCATATGTATCGAGTGTAACAGCAGATACTGTCGGCTGTTGGGGCTGGGGTGATATACCCTGTGTTAAGATCACGATCGTTGCGAGGTCGTGTTGAACTCAACTTTATTTCTACTTCTCGTGTCTATCCATATCACTTTTTATCTTCCTTCTGGCTTCTCCATTTACTTTCACTACTTCTTCCATGCAATAATCTGTCTTCTACTTCCCCGTGCTCCTTCAGTATTTCACACATCACATATTGAATCCTGAATCCTCCCGTGGCTGTATTCTTCAGCGGATATCGGCATCAGCCCTTCAATATTTCATAAAGAATCTAGAAATACAATTTCAAATCAAGAAACGAATCCCTCTTTTGAGCACATTAATACAATTTATCAAAGTCATTCTTCTCACCGCTTGTGTCTACTTTCTTTTCTTTTTCTGCCCGCCTCTATATGCACGCCTTATGCTATGCACGGTGATGATCCTCCTGATTGACTGTCTTTTAGTGTGAGTGACTTACTCAACGGTACTCTTTGATATGTCTATCACAAAATATTTCAAAGTCCTTCATTTGTACTTTATGGCTGGAGATATCGGTATCTTAACTCTTGATATTGTGTGCCGCACTCACTAATTCACTGAAAATACAGGCGCTAGCCAATGTATGTCAAGCAGCTAGCGTCCCCATATATACCGACCTAAGCTCAAACCATTCATCAACAAGGAAAGGACCTGTGGCGTAATGGTAACGCGTCTGATTCCAGCTCGATTGGAGCATCCAGAAGATTATCCGTTCGATTCGGGTCAGGTTCATCTTTTTGACCTTTTGTCTTTCTTCTCTTTTTTTGGCTGCGCTGTTTTGTCGTATTTGCTTTCTTTATTTTCTTTTGTCTCTCTTCGATCCTGTTTCTTGTTTTTCTTTTTCTATTCGCTTACACGCCTCCAGCACGATCATGCACGTTTCCTCCGTTATTTCTTTTTGCTGCCGTTACTTTCTTTTGTTTCTTTTGTTTCCTCTTGTATTCCCGTTCACTACTCTCTTTTTCTTTTACTCTGTGTTTCTTGTTTCTTTTCTTTTCTTTTCTTCTCCCTCTCGCTTGCATCTTCACTTTCTGATCATGCACGTATGCTGCGTTATTTCTTTTTCTCGCCTCTGCTTTCTTTTTAATTTTGTTTTCGTCTCTTTCTCCCTTTGCTGGTAACTGTCTTCTTTTCTTTTTCTCCCGGCATCTTCTTCCCTTTTCCTTTTTCCCTTTCAACCTTCTCTATTTCTACTTCTCTACTTCTCCTCTTTCAACTTATGACGACCCGATGATGCATCATATTGATAGACATGATAAACGTGATAATCGTCAATATTGGCCCATCGATCAACACGTTCAGCTACTCCAGTATCTCTAGTATTACTCCAGAGCTACGATGTAAACAGAAGACCAGACGAACATCAACCGCATTTCCTCCGGTCTTCTTCCAGTTCTGTTATATTTTCTTACATTTCCTCGTATTCTTCCACTTAAGGGCGATTCACGAGTCGATGCTCCGGCGTGGTTCCGTTGGGCTCGCCCTCACGGCTGCATGGTGTAACTCGTATCTCTGCTCTTAAAATCGTACGAGTAATCATTAATCATTCTTGACCGCATCTCTGCCTCGCCTCGTTTTAATTTCAACTAGACTGCACCTTACATATTGGAGCCTTACCTCGCCGTCCTCGCCGTCCTCGGTACCAGCTTTGGTGATGGTGGACCAGCTGAGCTTTGCAATGGTTATGGTGCTCTTGGATGTTTTTCTTTTCTTTTGCTTGACTTCTCCTAAACGCCTTTTACTTGTGATCACCGTCATCATTCGTCATATGATAGTGCCGTCGTCAGCCTACAACACACCAACCACCTCAATGAGGAAAGTCTAGCCTGATCCTATCGTGACGGTGCACAACGGTAAGCTGAACGTCGTGTAGGGCAGCATATCGACTGGCACCTCTTTTGCCCTCAGGAAATACACATACAAACACTTACAAGCAAGGGCCAGGCACGGCAAGACGGTCGACACACCGCATCCCATGTCTCCGGGGTGTGACAGGCTGCGGCCTGCATGTCGATCACAGTCGTCTGCTATCACATTCATCAGCATCACTCACACTTTTTGCTCGACTCGACCTAACACTATTCGATACTGCTTGATAACTACTTGGTACTCATAACCGACGCATATCTCGACTGTCGCGCCTAATATTTCCCCTTTGACCTTTGCACACCGAGTGTTTGTTTCCACGGTACATTCAGTGCGTAACAGCTGACGCCCCCAAAAACAAATGCGAGGATAGAGGTCACAGGCACATATACAGATCACAAATCATATGAATATCATGGTCGAATTCATGATGAAATATGAGATAGTCTCGTCTGATAAAGCCTTGTCTTATTTTGTAAGTCGTTGATATCATCAGGAAACAATGGAAACAAAACCAACAGCAAACGGGACCTCCCGCTACACGGGCCAGGCCTTTACAGACTCTCAGACTCAATGTTACGGCAGATGTTAGTAACACTAGACACCTGGCTGGCTGCTGACGGCTGACGACACACAAACCCTGCCGCCTGTTGCTACCCGTACATTTGCTTTCCTGGTTCTGCGCACATCGCACTTCAGCTCAACCGCTATTGTTGCTTTGGAGTGTAGTCGTAGTTTATTTTTACTTTTAGGTAGTATCAACCCTCCTATTGGACATGCCGAGTACTGCAGCATCTGCTATTCTTCAACACTAAAGTCGACACCAGTAATCAGTAATTGCCCGCAGCTGTGACGGAGTGTGCATGATTAGGTCTTTAGTTTGCCATTACAGGTGCATCGCCTCGTCTGATGTGGCGTCTGGATTACGGCTGACGAAAGTCGACGTAGAAATGGAGATAGAATAGAGATGAAGAGTGAAATGGGAATCGTTGCAAAAGAGATCATGACTTAGAATGCCATTCGGGATGCTATTTTTGAAGTGCAACATCGGCCGGCATCGACGTGACACCGGCGTATTTTCGCCGGTGTTTTCTGAAAATAGCCAGCGGCAAGGCCCTCTCGATGTTAAATCTCTCGCACGATACAGAAAACATTCTTAGAAAGCCCGTGGAATAATTGCAACCTCAACACACGAGAATTTGGTATTTTTTGGACTCAATACGTCATGCTATCAATGATCAGATCGAAATATACGGCTTTGGTCAAGCTTAAACTAGGACGCGGTGCATATGACACGACTGGTGTTCCTAAGCCATCTGCATATATCATGGGCCGTGGTGCATATGATATAACGGGCATCACAAAACCAGTAATCACAGTGTCGGGATTGTAGCATTGTACAGAGAACATCAGGGCATGCCTACTTTTATAGCAGTACAGCCGAAGGTGGGATTTGTCTTTATTTTCTTGACTGTCTCGATCAGTGCCGGCCACATCGTGATGTCCCAACACGGGCCGTGGCGTATATAATGCAACCGGCACCGCAAAGCCAGGGGCAATCACCAAGACAGTACGTTAATCATGTTCTAGAAGAAAGCGCATGTATGTTTCAGTCTCTGTAGAGCCACAATGCTGGTTGCTTAGGAGATCCGATAGAGTTGTCTGATTGTGTTCATCGCCGTATCTCAGATTTCACCACATCGTGATGCATCTGCTCACTTGAGGGCACGGCGACTTACAACTGTAGCCAAGCTGTGATTTCGTGTCGCCATGGATGCGGCGCATATGGCACCGCCGCCGATACGGAGACGCACTTGACGCCGTATAAGAAGGCTCTGCTGTCCTTCTGGCTTGCGCATGGAATGTTCTATGATCCTGACGCACGTAGAGTGTTTTGTAACACTGGGCACCAAGTCTTGCCCTCCGTCTGGTCGACATCAGCATCATCAACTCAATCGAGGCCAGCCGGTCCCTAGCCCGAGCATGAAGATGTCGTAGCATGGCCGTATCGCGATGCAATGCATGGAACTGTCTTTATTTCTGCCAATCAACGACTCGCCGACACTCGCCAGAGCCTGCTTGATGGTCACGATGGCTATCTCATTTATTTCTTTACATCTTGATCAATCTCTCGCAACAAAAAGTTACTGCCAGACGTATTACCGGCGAGCCCATCAGCCATCCCGAGGTTCTTGCCAAACAAAAAAAACTGAAAAATCTTTTATCTTCATAGTAACAATCGAGACAGACGAAAAGACAAAAAAAATGGTCCCGGAGAGGCTCGAACTCTCGACTTTCGCATTACTTAGAAGACCAAGTATTAGTACGATGCGCTAACCAACTGCACCACGGAACCGTTTGTCGACTTGGTGAGTGTCTTGTTGATGACAGCGGGCCCGGAAATGGGGCCTATTGCATCGTGGACTTGTGGTAGACGACCACAGACTAGATCACACGACCAGTACGTCAATGTACGTCTGCCTTGCATCGGGGACGGGACGAGTTCAGGTCAAAACCTGGGGACTGGGGTAATCCCAACCCAACATCGACAGGATTCCACTGGATCAAGTCCACGATGGCCAAAACAACAACTCCGAGCCGTTTGTATCCGCATGACTCTGTGCTCTGTGCAGACACTCGTCGATATAGGCAACATCATGGTCGGTAAACAAAGAAGAAGGGCGGCAAACGATTGACAACAAAGATGTCGTTGCGAATCTCGTGATCGTGGCCACTTGGCCTCGTCGACGAATTGCAGTCAATGTGCGCCCGCCTCCTCGTGACGACTAGCATGCACTCGTCGACGAATCATTTTAACCTTTGCCATTGCGACCACCGCGCAGCCTTGATCAAGGAGAACAGGGCCGCTTCACGTTGAGACGTTGAGACGGCACGGCAGACAAGCGCATTTATACGTGGACGTTGTGTGTTAATATGTATTGTGTGAAGTACAAAAATACAAAAATAAATGAGAATGAGGCGACCATACAATTGAGATCCTTGGATGTGCTACCGTGTGAGGTGGCAAATTGGAATTGCAGCAGTGATATGCAATGCTTGGGCGCAATCACATCTACTCCGATCAATAATCGCATCTGCCGCTTGGGCTCAGTATGCATGTAAAGTAGACAAGATAATGTGAGCACGTGTATTCATTTGAGATTAGGAGTAGAACAGAAGACAGAGACAGACGACAATCATGACCACTATCAGCGGGCCGGGGCGATTGGCTGCCGGGTTGTCTTTAGTGGTGCTTTTAGTTTTAGCATTGCCATTTTGAACCTGTCATCGCGCGCCACGCGCAGTCGTAGTGTAGCGCTGATAGGAGTGTCCTAGTGAGGAGAGAGGAAGGATATGCAAGAAATGAGGGATCCAATAGGAAGAGGTTAGGATGTGGTTAATCCTACCCCATAATAGCTGACGATCACGTCAAGCCGAGCAGAAGAAACAGAGCCAGAAACAGAGCCAAACAGAGCCAGAACAGAAGAGGCATCGATACTACGCAAATACGCCAGATGTGGGGGTGTGTCCGCCCAGCCAGTGACGACGAGCAGGGGTTATCAGGGCGGCCAAGAGGGGTGCTCAGGTGAGAATGGGGAGAGCAGCGAGGAGAGGGACGTGAGACGATGGTGGCAGAGAAGAAGATGAGAAGACGAAAAGATGGAGATGGGGGAAGCTCTTGTACGGTTTGTTGGATCTGTCAACAGTCTATTCTGTTCCATCCACCCACCTCTTGTTTGCGTGTGTCTAATGACTTATCTACGTGGCATCTGGAGTGCCTCTGATCTAATACGAAGTATGCTTGCCTGACTGCCTGCCTCACTGCCTGACACTGTATGTCTGCCCGAGCTGTGGTAGAAGAGGACAGGAGACAGGAGAAGAGAAAGAGCTGCCACCCCCACATCTCGGTCTCGACAGCTTCTCCGCGAGCTACTCCTCTGCTTTACGACGCCTTGAGTGCCTGGCTGATGATGGAGAGACCAGGGTACGAGGTGGGGAACGGGAGCTTGACGGAAGCAGATGTTGGAGAGAGGAGGAGAAATGAGCAGAGATAGCTCTGGCTACGGCGGCTACCCTTTCTGCCTTTCTGATTATCATTTCGTCTACTCACTCTGATCCTTCTGTCTAATGTCTCAATTGACATCCGAGGTCAGTGCACATCGGCATCAGCTGGTCAATGGTGCGGTGATCATTGGATTAGCTGGAGTGGCCAAATCGGTGGCGGCTCAGCTCAGGTCCTGTCTTCCTCTTGTCTCCTGTCTCCTGTCTTCTGATGTCTTCCTCTCTCTGACGTGGCAATCGCTATCGCTGAAAGTACAACACGATAACTGATAACTGCATCATGCTGGATCGTTCTTTAGAACTAGCCAAGATACTCTGCTCTATCTACTCAGGACAGATTATCGTGGCTCCCCTGCACATTGCATAAACGCTGGTCTGAGACTCGCCCTGAGACATTGAGGCAAGACATTGCTACTGAGACTGTCCAACGTCTCGTTTGACTGTCTTGCCTGTTGGTGGTTCTGTAGCTTGTCTCTTGTCTAGCTTGCTGTAGCTTCAGTTCAACCCCACAAGCGGAGGAGCACAGTAGAAGAGTGACGGAGTACAACCAGAGATTGGTTTCTAAGTTCTGTGAATCAATCGACTGAATAGATCAAGCAAGATTCAAAAGAATCAAAGCAAGCTGAATGCAATAGCTACAGAGTATAAGAGCTGGAAATCAAACATTGCACAGCATAAGTCCAGGCCAGGCCAGCAGCCAGACCTACTCCTATCTACTAGACCACGCCGACCTGGACCACCTCTGCACCGATGCCCCTCTCTCTTCGTTAGCATGCTGCATCTCTCTGCAGGTGCATGAAACGCTGGAAATCCCGTGATCTCACTCGTCCGTTGTCTGTTGAAGAGGGTCTGCATTGCTTGTGGGAATGGTTGTGGCAATGATGTGAGCTGTCGTTTTGCCTTGGTTCTTTGATTTGTCTCGTTGGTTTTGTCTCTGATTTGAACATTGTTGATTTGGATTTCTCTGCTCTTCCGTGTTTCTCTTCTCGAGCAATGGCAGTAGACAAAACCAAAGGGAGACAGCTACAATCACCACAACCGGACTCTGTCGGCATGCAAGGAGGGGCATGCATGAGGTTTTGTGATGTCTTTACTATTTCCATTTGATTTGAATAATTAAACATGTATATTTCCACATGCACAGAACAGCGTACAGCGTGCAGCACAATCGCCTCGCTCTCAAAGTGCACAAAAGACTGGTTCCGTGTCTGTCCTCTGCAATACTGCAACTGCAATACTGCAATACTGCAATACTGCAATAATCTGCACTGTACAGCAGATATGCACAATGCACAAGCCCGCCCCTCTTCGGATAGCCACGATCAATGCAGGAGACGTGGGCCTGAGGGAGGAAGACGAAGAAGAAGGGTGAGGGATGAATCGGGGGTTAATCGGGAGAAGTCAAGAGAAGTAGACAATCACTACAGGATCAGAGGATCGTACAAGTAGAGAATCAACAAGAATCAATAATCAAAGGGAAAACCAGACACACAAGACACTCAAGATACCCCGGCTTCTCAAGCGAGGTACCATCACGCATCCGTACTCTGTACCTTTCATCGTTTCCTCACTGCTTTATTTCCGTCTTTTATCTATATCTATTCTTCTACTCGTCTCCCCTCAACTTCACCAATCGGTTGATCCTCTGCCACCTCTCCCGGTCCTACAGCTCACAGGTCACTCCCACTGTCTTTCAACTTGCAACCTACCCTTCCTTTATCTTTGATTCTACTTATCTCTTCCATTGATTCTGTTTCTTTTCTTGCTTCTATTTTGGTTCTTCTTCTTTCTCTTCTTTCTCTTTTTCTCTTCCTTTGATCTTCATCTCAGGGCTTCACTGCTCTGAGCTTCTACTTTATTGTTTCTACACCTATTACAACTCAATTGCGATGTCCTCCTCCCAATACTACCCCCGCCGCGAGCACAATGCCGTCGACTCGGCCACCGAGGCTGCAAAACACTACCAGCGCGCCAAACGGGGTGCGGCTGTGCCTCGTGGCTCCTATTCGCCGCCCGAATCGGCAGCCTACGAGTACTCCCGCCAGCGCACGTGGCCCAGTGGTGGTGGCCACAGCAATGGCAGCGGCGGTGGCAGCTACGAGGAACGTGGCATCCCCATCCGGGAACGCGGCCACGGCGGCCGCACGCGCGACTACGAGCGCGAGTACGAGCACTATGACCGCCGCGAACGTCGCCGCGAATACGCTGGCGATGACCTAGACGAAGAGGACGACGAGGATGAGGACGAGGAAGAAGACGAGCTCGAAGATATGCACTGGCAGCACTCGTCATCGCCACGTACGCCGCGCACGGCCGGCATGGCCAGCGGCAGCAGCATCGGCGGCGGCAGCGGCGGCGGCTCGTATGGGCGGCACGAGCGAGATATTGCCGACTCGCCGCGGTACGGCCATAGCCACGAGGGGCGCGACCGTGAGCGGGACCGCCGTGAGCGCGAGCGTGTCAGAGAGGAGCGCGCGCGGGACCGCGAAGAGATGGAACGCAAGCTTGATCGGGATGCGTCGCGGCAGCGCATGTACGAGGCCACCAAGGCCTACCCGAGCCGGCTGCGGACGTACCTGACGCCGGTCCTGAAAAACACGCAGGCCATGGACCACGCCACCGATCTGTTTATCAAGCTCGACCAGGACCAGCGCTACCTCACGCAGAGCGCGGCCGTTTTGTTAGAAAGTCTGTCCACGGTTGCCGACAGCGAGCACGCTGCCAAGGCCGCGGCGGCCGCGCGCAAGCACAAGAAGAACAAGGCCAAGAACGAAGACGACGACGACTTGGCCACGAGCACCGAGGAGAGCAGCGTCATCGAGACGACCGCCACCGAAGAGGACGAGAGCGACGACTCCGACCTCGACCACTCGCTCACCGAGTCCGACCACGACCTCGACCAGGACGACGATGACGATAATGACGACGACGACGACGACGATGACGAGAACCAGTTTGGCGTCTTTAGCGCCGACAGCGATCTGCCTAATTTTGCCGGCGGCTCGCGCCGGCCCAGCGTCATCAACACCTCGGACGGCGGCCCCGGCATGGGCGCGCGCCGCCGCAGCAGCGCCGGCCACCGCAGCAGCTTCAGCTTTGCCGAGCACAGCCGCAAGGGCAGCAGCGGCAGCGTCACCGGCAGCAGTGCGGGCGGCGTCAATGCCGCTCTGATGAAATGGGGCGGCTTCCGCCCGTACGCGCTCAGCAAGCACACGGCCAACGTCACCGACAAGCGCAAGTCATTCTTGGCTTTGACGCAAATCATCAGCGTCACGCTGCTCGCTTCGCTCGGCATCGACCCCGACGCGCCCGTGCCGCGCTCGTCCAAAAGCGGCAGCCGCAAGAGCAAGAACTCGCGGCTGTCGACCAAAGGCCTGCTGGCGGAGCTGCTGCGCGTGCTCAAGCCCAAGGACTACCGCGCGTACTTTCGCGCGTCGGCGCGTGTGATTATGGTGCCGTCGGCCAGTGGCGGATTTGGCGGTGCCGGCAGCGGCGGTGGCAGTATTACCGGAGGTGGCGGCGGCGCGTTCGGTAGCAGTCTAGGCGGCGGCGGCGGCGGTGGCAGCCTGGGCAAGTCGATGGGCCGCGGCGGCGCCCCCGACGAGCTGGTCCTGGAGGCGATGGAGCGCCAGCTGCTGGGCATGGCCAAGTTCAACCCGGCGGCGCTGGCGTCGGCCGCCAGTGCGGGCGGCCCGCCCAACAACTCGGCAATGATGGCGTGCCTGACATTTTCGTCGGGCAAGTACGGCTCGATCACGCTGTACCGGCTGGACATGGCGTCGCCCAACACGAGCGCGGCGGCGGCCGGCTTCGATGCGTGGCCGCGCCGCATGACGCCCGTGTCGGCGATGACGGGCGTGCCCAAGGAGCTGCTGCGCAGCACGATCGACTCGATGCCGCCGTCGCGGCGCACGGTGATGCAGGTCGAGACGGAAAATCTGGTGTCGAAGAACAAGCGCGTCAAGACACGGGTGCGCCCGCGCTGGCGTTCGCTGCCGTCGGACACAAATCCGCCGTGCCTGGGCTTTAGCCCAAGCGTGGACCCGGCGGCGCTGTCGACCGGGCTGTGCGACGCGCTGCTGATCCAGCAGGACGAGCTCGAAATCCAGCCCAACGTGCAGGCTAATATTGTCAATGCGACGCTGCCGGCAATGGTGTGCTGGCTGCATGCGCGCACATCTTATCTCAGCAACATTGAGTTTGAGACGCCCGAGGTGCAGCGCGCGCCGAGCAACAGCACGCGCCGCGACCGCGAGAGAGAACGCGAACGCGACTTTGACGACAATGCGTCGACGTCGACGGTGAACTCGCGCGGCCGCGTGAAGCGGATCGTGCGGTGGCGCCGGGGCCCGGACATTATCGAGCACGAGGGCCGGGACCCGACGGTGGTGGTGCTGCACCCGTCGCGCGGCGAGTGGGTGACGACGCCGGTGTACTGGACCAACTCCAAGGAGGTCGTCGCCGAAGAGGCGGCCAAGGAGGCGATGCGGGAGTCGCGCGAGCGCGAGAGAGAAAGAGAACGGGAGCGCGAGCGCGACAAGGAGCGTGAGCGGGAGAAGGAGAGAGAACGCGGCCGCGGGCGCGAGAAGAAGCAGGAGCGCGAGCGCGACGAGACGGAGTCGGAATCGGACTCGGACGACAGCCGGGACAAGCGGCGCGACAGCAAGGATGAGTAGTCTTTTGTCGTTGATTGAAATTGTTTTATCTCCTACTTCTATGATTTCATCTCATTCAGTCTTTGTTCGTTGCTTTATATAGTTGAAACGTTTGGGCGGCTTTGTGCTTTGTGCTTTGTTTTTTTATCGCGATACTGGCCGTTTCAAGTCGTGTACGCCTTTGTTCAACAGCCAACATATACCTCCTACATCTCATATATCTACATCATCGACGACACAAAGAATGAATACAATGGGGTCGTCTGGCGTTTGTTCTATTTTGTCTCTCTTTCTCGTCTCTTTCTCTCTTTTTCATCTTCTTTTCTCTACTCATGACATCTAGTTGCATTCTGTCGTGTTGACTCGACAATACTATAATACTCTTTGATTCTTTCAACTTGAAATATGCTCTGCATTGGGAGTGGCTGTGAATATGACCGTTTGCTCTTTTGTTCTGTGATATTCATAAATATGAGATCGTCTGCTGTAATACTCTGATGTTTGCCTGTCATTCTTCATCATCTACATCCTAATTATCCAGACTTTGGAAGTCGTTTTCTCAATACGTCTTCTTACTCATATTTATAATTTAAACTCTCACCATGACCACCCATCCTTTTGACAGCAGCCGCTTGCTGTCGCCCATGGTCACCGGCCTGCTGCCGGCCAGCAAGCCCTTCATCGCGCGCGGCCAGGTGTACTGCGGTAACGACTTTCGGCAGCGTGCCGCGGCGTGGTTTGCGAGCGAGCAGTCCGGCCAAAACTGCGAGACCGCCCATATCGCCGCGAAAGTTGCAAAGACGACCAAGAAAAAGCCCAACATACCGACCCGTGTGCAGCCGGCCCGCGCAGCCAAGCGCAAGGCGTCTCCAGTCGAGCAGGCACCTCCGAGAAAGAGACTCCGAATTATTCTGACCAGGGCGTCGGCAGTCAGCAAACCGGCACCGACGTTGTCTCATTATTCCCTGCCGCCAGTCTACGCTGCAGCCACACCGGCGCAGTTCGCGGCCGGCCTGGAGACGGTACTCGATGCCAAGAAGGCGTCGCTTACGAGCGGCTGCTACTGGTCGACGTCACTCCCAAGCCCAGCTGTCTCCCCTACGTCTGAGTCTTCTCTTTCAACATCTACATCTACACGCGGCTCGTGGTGCCCGGTGGTGGCCGAGCCGCTGGCGTGCATCGACCGGGCGTACTGTCTACACGCGATCGGGCGATCGTCTCTCTGTACATTTACGCCAAAATGGGCCCCCGAGGCAGCGATGTCGCCGCCGTGCACGCCACCGCCGGTTATACTTAAGCCACGGGCCAAGGGCTTTGCAGAGATGCGGCATGTGCAGGAGCGCACGGTGGAGTATGGCGGGCTGCGGTTCGCCGTGGACGTGTGCGACGGGTCGATGCGGGTGTGGATGTTGTAGATCATTAAAACTTATAGAGTCACATGAATAATTACTGCGTCAATGTTTATTGCTAGACTAAACAAAAACTAAACACTCCTGAGATTGGAGATGATTTATTTGCCGCAGCTGGCGCAAGAGCCTGTGATGTTAGTATGAGGTAGAGAGATATCGTCAGAGATAGAGATACGTACAGTCGGAACCGCAGTTGCAGGTGGAGGTGGAGGAGCAGCCGCACTCGCCCTTCATTTTGACGTTTGTATTGGGTTGGGGTGGTTTAACTCGCGTAAGCGGGAATGGTGGGCAACGTTGCGAGGATGTTGAGGTTTGTAGATGGATGTGAGCGTGGTGGTGAGAGTGGTGAGTGGTGGTGAAGAGAGACGAGATGAGAGGGTGTCGAGGGAGAGGGGGAGGGGCTACTTATACCACGAGATGGGGACGAGCGTTGCAGCGCTTGTCTAGTGTCGAGTAGTGTCAGGATATCCCACATCATAGGAGTAGTGAGTAGAGTAGTGTCGAGGGTCGAGGCGAGGAGGGTCGCGGAGAGCTAGCCTTGGTCGAGCTATTTTTGCGCCAACAAGATGCGTTGTCTAGGGTCGGATCTCATGCTAGTATCTAGGCATTAAACAATAAAGCAATAAAAGCAATGCCAAATAAACAAGTAAAACAATCAATTGTCTTCTGCTCTGTCTTCTACTCTCTACTGAGTACAAGACAGTCCTCTAGTCATCGCGCTACGAGAGTCGTGGTCGTGGGCCGCCGGCACGACGTCTACCCACTCACACGTACGCACACACCTCTTGCAAATGTAACAAGTGTTAGCGGTTGCCCTGTACTTCGTACGCGTTTATTGCTCTGTTCTTTCTATCTTTCTATTTTCTGTTCTTTTGTTCTCCTCTGTTCTACCTCTGCATCAACAATCAATGACATCAGCATTGACAAGTGCATGATGAGCATGTTTTAGGCTGGCACTGCATATCAGAGGCGAGAACGTAAGCTGAGTGCAGAGACCCGAATGAGAGTGAAAACGCAAATATATCTCTACAGATATAGCCAGACCCTGTGACTTGCGTGTTATGCTGCAGGGCATCCCGAGAGGCAACGGCAGACGAAAGAGGGGTCCAGCATCCTGCCGAAAGAGGAAAGTGATGAAGAGTTGTTAACGTTGTCAACTGGTTGAGTTAACAACGAGTTATAAACGCCGTTCCTTCCATTTCTGTTTCACTCAACTCCGATTAGCAATCATCTGACCGCCTTTTCTATGAGTCTCTTTTGCCTCTCTTTACTGAGTACATTAAAGATACTGGGAATCTCTACTTCTCTTCTCCTAGGACCTATTACTCTGTAGGACCTAGCCACTATCTCATGACGGATCTGCGGGGTAGACGAGGCACTATCTCAGGTGCTCCGATGGACCCCGCCAGTGGCGACCCTGTAATTAGTGAATAGGGAAATTCACGACTCGATAGCCGTTTTCTTTTCTTTTCTTTTCTTTTTCCTGTTGCATTCATCAAAGCACAGCATCTTGTACGTGGCACAGGTACAACTCGGTATCACTTGCACTGCGAACGCAAGCAGCCGGATCTTGAAACACATTATGTGAGCGCGATCTGTTTTTTATTTTTTTTAATCAGCATGAGATATATGGTTTTCATCTATAATTCTATTCCGAATTGAATGGCGAATTACGATTTATTTTTTATCATTTGATATTTGACTTTATTTGCTTTTTTTCAATAGATTTTTTTTAAAAAAAAAAAAACAGACAAAAATACCCAGATAGAAATGGAGTCTCCCTTAAGCAATTCCAAAGAATTAATAAATAAATCTGAAGAAACCCATCACTATGATTCATGACTTGACATTCTCACCAGCACTAATGATGTGCATGCAAGTACACCATTTCTCGATTACGCTCGGGCCTGGATTATTTGCCCCGTTCAGTTGTTTCAGCAGAGAATGTGTTGATAAGAGATCGGCGGTGAACACATTCAGTGCGTGTTGTAATCAAACAAAAAGAAGAAGAAGAAAGAAAGGAAGAAAGAAAGAAAGGAAGAAAAAAAAAAGATCACGATCATACAGGATCGGAGTTGCACAGGCTGCAAAGTATGCGAGTGCAAGATCCTTCACATGGGCAAATGACTTGTGGGCGCACGGCAGATAGACCGCAGGTGACTCTGTCGTCGTGTGCTGAATTACAAATAGATCGTGATCAGTCGTACAGAGTTGGCTGTGTGCTCGTCATAGTTTGTCGCAGTCTCGGCCAGAGGACAACGCGAGGACAGACGAGGGCATACGAGTGCAGAGAGCACATTGCAGAGAGCACATCGTGAGTGCATATACGCGCATTCCTGCAGAGAGCATCACTCAGATAAACGTCGGGTCCCTGCCAAGTCGCTTGCACATCCGATGCATCTGCAGTCAGCGTGCATTCTCAAGACTATTGCATATTGCAGACAGCCGTGCTCCGACTGGATAGATTTGTAAGAACACTCTATGAGAAGACAGCGGCAGATGAACACTCTATGCGATGCAGATGCAAGCATGCAGATATATGCAGAGTCTGACAACAAATAACATGCTCATAGGGTTGTATTGGCCTGAAGTGGCATTGGCATGGTGGGATAAAACAGAGGAAGAGAAGATTGACAAGAAGCGCGATAGTAAGATCCGACTTCAGCCCGAGTCCGATTTTCGAAAGACCATTCAACAACGTTAGAACTCAATTTGGAGTGAGACGTTTATTCAACGCCGATGCAGAAGAGTATCATATGCGTAAACGAAAAAGGATTGACTTAAAGAAAACGTATGTTGTAGGAGTGACATGCCACCGTGTTTCATATTGAGCTGATGAGCTGCGACAATCTCAAACAGGGTCTTCAGACTTGGAGCTCGACTTGATGATGCTGTCTTGTAAGCTCATTATGAAGTCCATTAGATGAAATGGCCGTGCTCATCCTTCCGACTTCTTATGGGACGACGTCGTAGATGTCGTATGTTGTCGATGCCATTGCGAAACGGGGTTGAGCCTTATGTTGTTAACGTGTAGGTGGTGATCTCTTGCTCAATATACAGTATAAGTAGTTGTAGAACGAGTATAATCATCAATCAAAGTAATTTCAGATCATATTAATCAACATCACATCAAGACCATCTCCAACTACAACCACCATCATGAATTCGACAGACCCTCGCCCGAATGCCAACGGTGGCTTTCGCCCTGGCCGCATGCAGTCCACGAGAAATCCGAGGAATACCCAGAATCAGAACAGCAGCAACACATCAAATAGCCAAAACAGCCAAAACAGCCAAAACAGCCAAAACAGAGACAACACCAGCCCGCGCCAGAAGAGCCAGAGCCCGCGCAATGACGCCGTCGTGTCGCCTCTGAATATTCGGGGGAGAGCTGCCACGACTGGTAGTGCTTCTAATGGAAACGGTGTAGCTGCAACCAGCAACACCGAAGCACGAGTTGCTGGCTCCGTCGGCGTCAGCAACAGCTCGTATGCCTACACCTTTGGCAACGACGCGTCCAACCGGTTCACAACTCGCCCGTCGCGGATCGAGAGCACCGCCGACAGCAACTACCGGTACAACTACTACAAAGACTACCAGTCGAATCCTGCGTCGCCGTCGGATGCGGGCGGTGGTTATGGCAATGGCGGAGGCAGCAATGGAAATGGAAATGGAAACAATTATGGCGGCGGTGGGAAAGACAATGGAGGAAATGCAAACAACGCAGGAAACAGCAGAAACGATACAAACACAAACAACAACACGACCCGCCACAACGTCTCCTTTTCCTTCAACATCAACGGCACAACGGGCTCTGGTGTTGTGCCCGAGGTCAACATCAACGGCTTCAGTCTGGGCGGTCTTCCTGGTCTTTCCGGTCCTGGCGTGTCTCTGGGTGGAGGCGGCGGTGGCGGCCTCTTGAACATGCCGGTGAACATGCCAGTCAATCTGCCTCTCTTTGGCGGCGGCGGTGGTTTTCCGTTTGGACGGAACGAGTCCCGCGGCGGGTTTGTCAACATCTCACCCTTTTGATGCTATTTTTGGTTTCTGTATCTGTGTATTATCTTCAGCCTGTCACTTTCATACCGTATCAATACCAACGCTTGCCATCACGAGTAAAAAGAAGCGAGTGTGAGCAGAGTAGCATTTGGCTGCTGACATGTTAGTTGATGCCACTATCAGAACAATGGTAGGAGAATTTAAGAATGTCAACATCAGCATCGAGTGTCATGAGAAAAGACCATTCAAGACTAGGTCCTCCGTTTAGCCGTTAACCTTTCCCATCTTCACATTGACTTGGAGGTTGTGTGCTATCCCTGGTGTGACTCGGCTATCACATCGCAGCCAAGCCAATAGAAGAATTAAGCATAATCAGCAGGCCAACAGGCAGACTGGCCAGTCTAAATAGATCACTCTTTGTTTAAACTGCCTCGCGGACAGGGATAACCGGTAGTAGAGCGCCCAGAGAGATCAAAGAAGAGGCAAGCCAGAAGTAAAGAATGCCCAGACTAAAGACGCCCAGTACAACTCGGCAGATGATATGCCAGGGTGTTGGACGACAACTGATGTTGGAGATGCAAGATATTGGACATCGGAAATGGTTAGCCTTTTTTTGAGACTCTTCATATGATTTAAAAAAGGTCGAGATGAAAATCATGAAACTCAACAGCCAAGGACACGACAACTCGAAGCCAACACAACCTACCAACACCGCTTACAACTCTCCGCGACCTCTGATTGGCCCGTCGAACATCACGACACTACAATGCAGGAACAATACCAAGGGGCTGACCTGTCAATGGGTGAATACAGGTGGATGTAGCTTTAGTGTAAGATTAATGTGAAGCGATGAGGTCATGGTGTTCCGTGATCCGAGGTTTGCAGATGTCTTTTGTCTTTTGTATCTTGTATCTGACTACCTCGTCTTATCACAGTTACAACCACACAACTAACAGCATCGACGCCATGTCGACAGGAAACAGGCAAGTACACTGTCGATCACCCAGACGAGAGCGAGGGATGCGACGTAGACAAAAGAAAAGGAAATAGACAAGAAAAGAGAGAAAAAGAAAAAAGAAGAGGCCAAGCGAGGTCAGCACGGTGAGACTACTCCCACAAGGGTCGTTCATCCTGTAGATAAATACCACCTTCGTCTCCTGTCGATCTCTGCATCTGCTTGTCCTTGTCTACAGTATTAGACTACTATCCTAAAAACATGGTCGCTACAAAGACTCTCACACTGGACACGGCCATGGCCGATGCTGTCAACGCCGGTGCCGCCACGGCAACGCCCGTCGATACGCCTCACAGCATGGCGGGCTATATTCCAAAACAGGCCAGTGTCAGCGTCTTCCACTACGAACAGCGCCGCCTCGCCAACGACCGCGTCGCTCTCGAACCCTTTGATCTCGCCCTGCACCTCGGCCAGTCCGTCAAGCGCCTGCGCGAGAACCCAGGCCTGCTCGCCTACATGCCTTTCCCCTCCATGGACGACGAGGACGCCTTTGTGCGTGACGTCTGGTCGTATATATCGGCGTCACCCGCCGATGCTTTGTATGCCATTCGCGATTTGTCCATGCCCGACTCGCGCTTGGAGACGAGCAACATTGCCGGTTTTATCTCCTTGTCCGGCACCGACCCCATGAACGCCGTGACCGAGCTTGGCATCATTCTGTTTCCCGAGTTCCACCACACGCACGTGTCCGTCAATGCCGTCGGGCTGATGCTGCAGTGGCTCATGGACCCCGCCACAGAAACCACAGACAAGACAGCCGGCCTCGGCCTGCGCCGCGTCGAGTGGCGCACGCACTCGGACAATGTGGCCTCGCGCAAGCTCGCCGACCGCATCGGGTTCGTGCTCGAGGGCGTCAGCCGCTGGGAGCGCATTGTGCAGCCGGGCAAGCCGGGTCTGGCGGCAGACCGCCTGCAGCGCCGCAACGGGTCGCCCATCGAGCTGCACGGCCAGCACGTCGCGCGGTACTCGATCGTCTGGGACGAGTGGGACCAGAAGCGGCCGCACATTGTCGACGAGATGGCTCTTTAGTTTGCAGATAGTTTTCAATTAAGTTTATATAAGTTAATACACCTTGTTCTGCTCTTTCTCGCGTGCTTGCTGGGCCTTGACCTCGGCCAGGACGCGGTCGACACGCTGTTTGACGTCTTTGAGTGGCAGCGGTGCGAGCCCGTGGGCCTGCCGCAGCGCGACGATCGAGTCGACGTCGTACGCGTGCTTCTGCACGCCATAGTCCAGAAACATGAATGTGTGCAGCGTGCCCGGGTATCTCTTCAAAGTGGCCGTGCCGCCGCCTTTGACGACGGCCATCGCGTACGCCTCGCCCTCGTCGCGCAGCAGGTCCAGCTCGGCCGTGCGCACAAACACGGGCGCCAGGTCTTTGAAATTAGGGTTGTACAGCGGCGCCACCCACTCGGTGGGCCACTTTCCTTTCAAGTAAGCAACCTTCTTGTCACGCGTCTCTTTTTTGTTCTCTTTGCTCTCATTGTTGCTAGCTGCAGAGACCTCTACGTCCGGGACAGAATCCAAGACCATCTCTGCAAACGACTGGATGCGCGCCCACGACAGGATCGGCGTGCGCACAAACTCGTGGAACGACGGGAACGGCGAGTCCGTGTAGAACTCGTGAAACAGCGAGCCCGCCGTCGACGGCACCGTCGCCATCACCAGCCGCAGCGGGATGCCCTCGTCGCGCGCGCGCTGGTGCAGCACCGTCGAGATGTACGCACCCGCCGACACGCCGCCCACCGACAGCGAGTCTGTATTCACACCGAGAGATGTCTCAGTGAGCACCCACTGCAGCGCCGCCCACGCGTCCTCAAAGCACTTACCCCACAGCGTCGCCGGGCAGTGGCGGTAGTCGACGTCGACGACGACGATGCCGGCCTCGCGCATCGACAGGCACAGCTGCGCCTCGGTGTAGAGGTCGCCCAGCACGAAACCGCCGCCGTGGAAGTTGATGTGCACGCCGGGCTTGTCACCAAGAACACCGATGGTGCCCTCTTTGGCCGCATCGCCCTGGGGATGGTAGACACGAACGGGAAAGGTGCCGCCGTCCTTGGACGTCAGCGTGTACTGCTTGACACCCGCAAAGCCCTCGGAGGTGTCGACAGAGATGCGCCCGCGAAAAGCCTTGGGATTGGCGCGAATGTCCTCAATAGTAGCCGGCTTAGGGGGCATGTTCTTGACCATCAGCGTGACGTAGTCGACGATCTCGGGGTCCATGCGCGGCAGGATGTGGGCCTCGATGTAGTCGGCCGGGTCCGGCTTGGCGACTGTGTTTGCCATGGTGAATGTGTAGATTTGTGAGGATGAAGCAATTTGTGTCAACACGAAGTAGATGTGTGAGAGAGGGAGCTTAAATGATGATGTAGCTCAAGCTCAAGCTCTCATAAAGTCAGATGACTAATCCGTCCTAATGCGTGCAGTTCTCGTATTAGAGCGCCAAGACTAGGAAAAGTACAGAGCTGCGACAAGCCAACAAAGAGCTCAAAGATTTAAAAGAGTTCAAGGGTCAACGGACTTAAAGAGCTTAAAGAGCTTAAGATCATCCCTTTATGTTTTGTGTCTCCTCGGCATATAACGGCATGCAAGGCGGTGGCATGTTGAGGGGTTATGTGGGTGCAATGCACGATGCCAGCTGAAAACTAGAGGCAGATATAGCTTTGAGTTTGCTTAGGAATTTATACCCGTCTACGGCACGGCAGTTGACATCCCCGCATAGCTTGAAAGCTATCATCACTCGCTTTGTAGATTGTAATCGATTCAACTGAGAAAACTAAACAACGCCTAGCCAAGATGATAAATAGACAGAAAAACAAAAAAGACAAAATCAAATCAGATGTAGTATCATAATCATGACATGGTGACCCGCTACCAGCTGCATAGCTATAGACATAGACAGCTACTGCTTCTTCTTCTCGCTGCCTGCCGCAGCCCGCTCTTTGCGCCGCCGCAGCCACGTCTTGAGCTCGTTGACCAAGCCCATCACCAGCGGCACGCCCACAGGGCCCAGCAGCGGCAGGTACACCGCCACCTTGTGCTCGTCGGGGAAGTACAGCTGGCCCACCATGCTCTTTTCAAAGAACGCCCGCTCGGCCTCCTCCTCGGCAATGCGCGCGTGTGCGAGGCCCTCGGGGCCGCCGAGCGCGTCGCACGCCAGCCGCAGGTGCTCCATCGTGCTCGCGACGCCCTCGGCGACGCTCGGCGGGATGGCAATGTTGCGCAGCGACAGCGACAGGCGCGCCAGACTGCCGAGCGTCGACGACGCGCGCAACAACAAATCGGCAGACCGAATGCGGCTCAGCGTCGACAAGCGCAGCGGCAGGCTGCCCGACGTCGGCGTGCCCAACAGCGCCAACAGATGAGAGGTAAATGTCAGCAGCGGCTCGCGGAGGCTGTCGGTGGGCACATGATTGGCGTCGGCGGGCAGCAGATAAACCGAACCCCATTGCGGGATCAGCCACGACTGCGACGTCGACTCCAGCGCGCCTTGGTGGCCCTGGATGGTCTGGTTGCCGGCGTAGACGATAAAGTTGATGGTGGGCGCGCCGCCAATGGACGGCGACAGCGGCCATTCGGCAGCATTAATAAACGACGACAGGTCCTGTTTGCTCGTAAGCACGGGCGCCTGCACGCCGGGCGTTGCGTACAGCTGCACCTGCGTGTCCATGGTAAAATTGTGGATGGGCGCCAGCACGTCGAGCACGGGCTGCATGTACTGCGCAATGGCGGCCTCAATGTCCCAGCTGCTGGGCGCGGCGCCGCCCGTGAACAGCGAGAACGTAAGGTGGTACGTCGGCGCGTACTTGAGCGAGCGCATGGTGCGCTTGGCCAGCGCGTCGGCGACTTCGGGGGCGATGTTGCGCGGCTCGGCAGGGGCACCCGTCGAGGACAGCGTGGGCAAAACAGACGACGTCGACAGCAGGTACGAGATGACGGCCTGCTCTTCGGCAAACGTGGACCGCAGCTGCGTCGCGACAAACGTGGCCAGCGACGACGTCGACGAGCTGAGCGACGGCACGGAGCTCGGCGGGTAGGTGACGTGCAGCACGGGCTGCAGCGGGTCGAGGGCGGCCGTGAGCGACGCGGTCGGCTCGGTGGGCGGCAGCGGCGACAGGCGGATGGTCAGGGCGGACTCGGTGTCTTCGGAAAAGGGCTCGAGGCGCAGGTGGTGGCCGGCAAAGTCGTTGAGGTCGTCGAGGGCGTGCTGGGTGAGGCGCAGGAGGTGGTTGGCTTCTGGCTCGGGTAGCGCCGCGGCCTCGACGGCAATGCGCAGCGGGAACACTGGCCGGCAGGCCTTGCCATCGGCCCACTCCATCATCTCGTCGAGGGGCAGGTTGGCGCGGTAGATGGTCGTGGTGTACCACCAGATGGGCAGGCCCAGCAGGCCGACAATGAGCCAAAAGGAGAGGATGACGGCACCGCGGCGGCGCACGTCGGCGGGCTTTTCGGGCGGTGGGCTCTTGGGGCCATCTGTGGGAGTTGGTGATGCTATTATTGGCACATCGGCCACTGCTTGTGTGTGTGCCATGGCGACGGCATATGGTGGTGACGTCGTGATGTCGAGGAGCGGCTGCAGAGGTCAGCTACTGCGTACAAACGCCAAACTGGAAAGAACAGGTCGCGGTGCTGTCGCGAGCTCCCTTTAGGAGTCAGGGTCCATTTTCTACTGTAAATGGACTAGCGTCGAGGATGATAAGTGTAATTTGTGGACTTGTACCATGCATACAAATATGGGTGGAGTGTACTTCTGACAGCAGAGCTGCCAAACCTCAGCTTCAGCACCTGAAACGGCTGGTTGGCATTGCTTCAGCCGTCAAATCACAATGGCGAGATGAGATCTTGCATTTGTTGGTTGAGAGTGACGGTGATCGTCTGTCTATTGTCTCTTGATCCAACATACGCAACAACTGCACATGTCTGCTCTCATGCTGTCGTCTAAACCATGTCCTTTTCCTCTGTTTCTTTCGTCGTTTCTTTTGCCCTTTTAGGCTTAAAGGCAAGGTAATGGCTGCTTGGTCGTTCTTTCCTGTTAGCCATGCTGAGCCACGTCTTGCCTTCTCCGTCACATCCTCCAACGTCTGCCACCGCCACGTCTCCCTTGGCTCTAAGCGAGGTCCATGTCTTGTATATTTGCATTCTTCTCCTCTCGGGCAAACTCTCCTCACGCCTCTCTCCTCATTCATCCTCGACACATGCTCCGAGGAGCTAGCCTGTCCAAAAAGGACCATCCCCGCTCGAGTTGGGGTTAACAGCACATCTTCTGACATTTCTGGAATTTTCTGATATATTTCACTTACATGGTTTTATTCGCTATTTCGGTGGTGTTATTTAGCCCAGCATGGATGGTGCCGAGGCCGAGGCACAGAATCCGGGGTGCAACAGTACTGAGTGAGTCGTCGACGACTCAAGCCAGAAGCCAGATACCCATGATAGACGAATACACGTATCGATGGTGATGGACAGAAACTCTGCTGTAATTCATGTAGCCCGTGACCCACTTCCACGCTCCCCTTGCGCCTTCCTCATGCTGAACCTTCCGCGCGATAGCTGATAGCAAGCCGATCACCTCTTTCCACTCTTGGCTTGCGCGCATTTCCCATTCTCTGTATTTCTTTTGATATCCAGTGTGCTCGGAATATCCCATGTATCTTACTATCACATACCCATGTCCTGTATCTGATTTGCATGTACGAAGTACCTCATGTACCTTCTGCTAGTCTCGTGCTTGCCTCGGAGGTTTTTCTCAACATTTGCCAGTCCCATCTCGAGATCTCGCCTCACGCCATATCTCTCTGAATTCTATTCCAAAAGAGACATGGACTTTGTCTACTTTGACGCACGTTTCTTCAACATCATGCTACTCGTAGAACCCTCCATTGCATCCTTCCAAGCTCCATGCCACCCTTCTTCGTAAACGCTGCTGGATGTTGATTGGTGAGTCGTCGTCTCCGTTGTCTTCTGCCCGTCCTCTGCCCGAACAATGGGGACTCGTTGAGGAAGGAACCCATACAGAAATAAGGTTATGACCACTCGCTCCTTCCTCGTCTTTTGTTCTTGCCTCGTCCTCCTCCTCGGAACTCTTTCCCTTTACATCCATCTCGCCTAGATTATTAACTCCTCTTTCCGCATTCATCTTTCTTTTCCTTCTTCCTGTCCTTTCTCTTCTTGTGTCACCACTTCAACATCCTCACTCATTCCATCATCCCATCCTATCTCATCTTAACTCGCTCTGATCCCTACCTACAAAGTATCTACCTCAACAAGTCATTCTGTATCTACATCCTACACCCACCCTGCAAGCTACCTCCAATTGCTCCCTTCCCGGCTCGCCTCGTCTCCGGCCCTCTTTCTTCTTCCCTCAGGGGCTCCAAGACAGTCTTACCTTTGCGAAAAGCACAGACACTGCCCAACAATACAATAGCGAAGACAGAGCTGCGCTTACCGAGTTCTTAAACGGCCAACAATAGCGACAGCGACAGCGACAGCAACAGACGCAGACACGCAAAGACGCACAGCACAGACTCCTGCAGCCTCCCGCACAGCACAACTGCAGCACCACGCGCCCAACACGCATAACAGATTATTGCTCAGAGACCCCCAATCTCAAAGCTCAAATCTCACCGGCAGTCTATCTATCTGCCGTCTATATTTATCCTGGCTCGGGTCGCGTCGAATTATCTCAGCCCGCGACTTGGACACCACGGCTGCAACATTAGCCCCGGCACAGGGCCTGGTACCAAGCTATCCCAAGCTGCTCTCAGCTCAGCTGAGCTGGCGTTAACGTGGTCGAGGGCAGATCGATGTGGATTGTCAGATTGACGGATTGATTGTGCATTGTGCAATTTGTCAATCGGCCAGAAACACTTTCACATGCTGTTTCTGATTATTGAACGATTATTGATCTTTCTTTTGATTTTAATCTTTTCTTGGGTCTTTGACCTCTGATCCTTTTTCCAGGAGTTTTCCAGACCCTGGCTTGATCTCCTTGATTCTCCTTTGATTCAAGCTTTTCAGCCAATTCTAGCTAACACGGGCTCGCCTCGCGACTATTTCCGTTTTCTCGCAAGGGCCATTCGTTTTTCCTCTTCTACTCGCTTCCTATTCTCCTCGCTGATCATCCGCGGACCACAACCGCCGGGACGGTCTGGCCGCATTGCTTGAAATTATTTCGAGACAGCGACCTTGGAAAAAAGACAACAGTTACAAACAGTGTCGGCAAGCAAAACAAGCAAGATGCCAGGTGAGTTCACATCATGCAACCAGGCAATGAATCAATCAACCAAATACAGCCAATCTAACAATCAGTGCCTCTTGCTCTTGCGGCCCCTGCGGCTGCCGCCGGCCTCGCCTACCTCAACGCTCGCTCCTCCTTCTGGTACGATGTACACATGATAAGTTCCGTCATACCGGGCGTGATCAACATGGCTGTCCGCGGCCGCCGTGGAACCATCAACATGTTTTACCGCTTCGAAGACATGGGCACCTCGCCCTCCACCGCAAACGACACCTTCCTCCTCTACGACAACGTCTCATATACCTACGGCCAGACCTACGACCGCATCCTGCGCTACGGAAACTGGTGGAAGACCAAGATGGGCGTCAAGAAGCACGACGTTGTCGCCCTCGCCTTTATGAACTCGGACACCTTCATTTTCCTGTGGCTCGGCCTATGGGCCATTGGCGCGACACCCGCCTTTATCAACTACAACCTGCGCGACGCTGCGCTCTTGCACTGCATCAAGACGTCCAACGCCAAGCTCGTTATTTTCGATCCGGCCGTTGAGGACGCCATCACCGAGGACCTCAAGACACAGCTGGGCGCCGACACGCGCATCCAGGTGTTTGGGGCTACTACGCAAACCGAGGCAGAGCAGACAAAGGCGGTGCGCGCGCCCAACGAAGACCGGTACGAGACCAAGCGTGAGGCCATAGCTATCCTCATCTTCACCTCGGGCACGACGGGTCTTCCCAAGGCGGCGGTGGTGTCGTGGGCCAAGATGATTTCTATTGGCAATTTTGCGTGCCGGTGGATGGGGCTGGAGAAGGGCGATGTCTACTACACGTGCATGCCGCTGTACCACTCGTCTGCAGGCTTTTTATGTCTGAGTCCCGTGCTCTACCGCGGTGCCACCATGGCGCTCGGCCGCAAGTTCTCCAACAAGACGTTTTGGCCCGACGTGCGCAAATTCAACGCCACGGCCATCCAGTATGTCGGTGAGACATGCCGGTACCTGCTGTCGGCACCCGCACACTACGACCCCGTGACCAACGAGTGTTTGGACCGCAAGCACAATGTGCGCATCGCGCTCGGCAACGGGCTGCGGCCAGATGTATGGAACCGGTTCAAGGAGCGGTTCGGGATCGAGACGATTGCCGAGTTCTACGGTGCCACGGAGGGCACAATGGCGACCTTTAATCTGTCGCGCAACGACTGGACGATGGGCGCAGTGGGCCGCAACGGGTGGCTGTACGAGCTGGCAGTGGGCGGTAATGTCGCCCTTGTCACGATCGACTGGGTGACAGAGACACCGTTCCGCGAGGTCAAGACGGGGCTGTGCCGACGCAGCAAGCGCGGCGAGCCGGGCGAGCTGATCTTTAAGCTGCCGCCAGGCAACATTGGCGACCGGTTCCAAGGCTACTTTGGCAACAAGAAGGCGACCGAGTCCAAGGTGCTGCGCGACGTGTTCAGCAAGGGCGACGCGTGGTTCCGCACGGGCGACGTGATGGTCAAGGACGTCGAGGGCCGCACGTACTTTCACGACCGCATCGGCGACACGTTCCGGTGGAAGTCGGAGAACGTGTCCACGACAGAGGTGGCGCAGGCGGTCGGGCTGCACGAGGGCGTCGTCGAGGCCAACGTCTACGGCATTGCGCTGCCCGGGCACGACGGGCGCGCAGGGTGTGTCGCGCTGGTGCTCAAGGGCGGGCACGCGACGCCCGAGTTCCTGGGCAGCCTGTTTGAGCACATTGAGAAGACGCTGCCGCGGTATGCGCGGCCGCTGTTCCTGCGCGTAGTCGAGGACTCGTCGGCGCACACGACGGGCACGAACAAGCAGCAGAAGCACGTTCTGCGGGAGCAGGGCGCGGATCCGAGCAAGGTGGGCGGCGATTCGGTGTTTTGGCTGCAGAACGGCGCGTATGTGCCGTTTACGCAGACTCAGTGGTCGTCTCTCGAGGGCGGCAAGGTGAAGCTGTAGTTGAAGTAATTGTATGTTGTCTGTTGTTGCCTGTTGCTGGCGTTTGGGATAGAGGTGTTGTGTTGACGACCGATTATGACGAGCGTCCTGTGTTTATTCTCTTCTCTTTTTCTATTTTACCTTCAGTTCATGTGTTATGCCTCATTATTCACCATAGAGTATCGAATAGAATCATTGTCAGATCAGTTGTTGTCAGATGTTGCCCATGTGTACTCAGTATTCAACACCCAAAGATGCCATCCCGACGGCCGCGCTGGATGCCGGCGCAGTGGATAAGCCGCGGCCAAAATGACATGATTGCGCGCGTCGGGGTCGGGGGCGCTAGTGGGCAGCCAATGGAAGGTGCGAACGATTGCGCGATGCGGTGCTAGTCTGTAGAGGGTCTAGTGCGGGGAGCTCTGGAGCAATTTCATCATCGGTGCCATGCCGTAGCAGTGGTTGGAGCTCTGCGTGTAAGTCGCGATGTGTATTGCATGGGTCAGATTTGTTGTATTCTGTACGAGTATGTGAATTGATGAGAACAGCTTACAAAGTACAGTGATTCACGTGTGAAGACTGGCAAAGACATGTTAATTAGAAAGTTAAACAAAAGAAGCAAGAGCAATGGAAAGATATAGCAAGAGAGAGCAAGAAAGGAAAGAGCAAGAGCTACAGAGGCGCATCAATATTAGGAAACTGAGATCGTCCAACATGCTTTTCTGACATCAAGGAGGGAAGGCGTGATCCATTAGTCAAATCCCGTTACTAGCAGCAGCTAGGCAGAGAGGGGGCAGTGTACGAAGTAGGAGAGAGTATTGTAGAAAAGGCAAGAAGGAGACAGAAGCGGCGTTATTCTATTTATTTTATTTTATTTATTTTTATTGTCATTCTCTTGGTCAACACGACACAGTGCTGGACTATCCCACTTGAGCTCTTTTGTCGTTGTCGACCCATAAGTACCCTGCCCCGGCCTTGATAAAGCTGACGTCCCCTCCTTTCTTTCTCTCTCCTTTTGATCTTTCTCTCTCATCGAAACCTCAAACTTCGTCCAACACATTCACAATGGCTGACCCCAGACCCGCTCCGTATGTTCACCCGTCAAGTCGTCTACGTGTTCTCCTCTAACAAAACAGCATCCGCCTCGGCACTGTTGCCCCCAACTTCCAGGTCGACACCACCCAGGGCCCGATCGACTTCCACGAGTTCATCGGCGACAACTGGGTCGTGCTGTTCTCGCACCCCGAGGACTACACCCCCGTGTGCACCACGGAGCTCGGCGAGTTCGCCCGCCTGGAGCCCGAGTTCACCAAGCGCGGCACCAAGCTGATCGGCCTGTCGGCCAACACCCTGGGCTCGCACGAGGGCTGGATCAAGGACATTGACGAGGTCACCGGCTCGCTCGTCAGCTTCCCCATCATTGCCGACAAGGAGCGCAAGGTCGCCTTCCTGTACGACATGCTCGACTACCAGGACACCACCAACGTCGACTCCAAGGGCATTGCTTTCACCATCCGCTCCGTCTTTGTCATCGACCCCAAGAAGACGATCCGCACCATCCTGTCGTACCCCGCGTCGACTGGCCGCAACTCGGCCGAGGTGCTGCGCATTGTCGACTCGCTGCAGCTGGGCGACAAGAACAAGATCACCACCCCCATCAACTGGGTTCCCGGTGATGATGTCATTGTGCACCCCAGCGTCAAGACTGAGGATGCGCAGAAGCTGTTCCCCGAGGTCCGCGTTGTGAAGCCGTACCTGCGCTTCACCTCGCTGCCCAAGACTGCTTAAGTGCAGAGCGAGTAGCTAGGATACTTTCTACATCTAAATTCTAAAATAAGAGATTCCCCACCAAGCAGAGAGTAGAGTGAATGCAGTGATTTGACTCGGTGAATGTGGTCAGACGGCGATTGGCAGAGGCCGGCATCATACGATATAGACGGCAGTCGGCGTCTGGCGGAATCGGCGACTGTTACGTACAACTCGTCATTCGACTACAATGTACTTCAGTCTACCCCTCCTCACCTGTGAAACATTGCATTCGATGGCATGGCCGCAATGACAAGGCTGAAACACTGCCGTCATGCTTCGTAGTAGTATTAAGAAAAAAGATACGCAAAAAGAGTTGATCAACTCAACTGCCGGCATGGCTGGGGAAGTTATTGATACCATGTCAATATCATCAACGCAACATATAGAAACAAAAAGAACAGCAAAAAGACAAAAGAAATAACGTACAGCAGCGGGTATTCGCTGGTCGTCACCGACCCAACTACTAATCCACCGATTACCGGCTTAACTAGGGGAGAGCGGACGGGATCCCGTGTATTCCAATATCTATGGCCGTACGTGGAAGATGAGGCTGGTGGGAGGGTATATATGGTGGTGGTTGTGATGATACTAGATGCGTAGTGGCTGCGATGCTATGAAGACAGATGACAATCCTAGGACAAGCCCAAATAGTAAACGGCTGGTTTGATTATGAGAATGCCAAAATATCTAATTTGTTTTGTTTTGTTCATCTAGATTTTATATAATTGAGTACGAACTCAGCTTCTACTTTTTATTTGTTTTTAAAGAAAATAAACTAAAAAAAAAAAAAAGAAAAACACAAAAGAAAAAAAGTTTATCGACCCAACTGCCGGCATAAGCTATCTCAGCATCTATCAACGGCAAAATAAAAACAAACGATATTTCCATCATTATTTATCCAGCTTCTATCCTTGCCAAATCATTGACAACATGTGAGCTGGTCTTGTAGTTGCAAGAGCCGGCATGCAAAGTACTGGGTCGGAATAGCCTTGCTCAGTGCAACCAATCACGATCACGAAGAATACCAGGCCACCGCCGCGTCGAGAACAACGAATACAAGTAATTGCGCAGGGCGACGGCCAAGACGAAGCAGGGCAACAATGGGCTACGACTCTGATATTGAAGTCCACGAAGAGAGGCTGACATACCCGCGCATGGTCCAGGTGCGTTACCCGACATTCCGGTCACTGTGTCTCCGTCTAACGATCTACCGATTTTACTGAGTAGTTCCGGCTCGGCTGTAGCTGGATCCACGCGAAGGCGGACTTGTTTAATGCACAGTTCCCGCATGTTCTCCATGCCACCATTGTGCCGCGGTCCTGGTACGGCCTTGTGCGGCGCTGTACGGCGTGGCTGCCGGCGTCATGGCAGGCCGTCGTCCGTCGCCTATGGCCCGGCGCGTTTCTGCCCCCGCATGTCGTCGTTAAGAAGCTGTCTCGTCCTACGGTGTGCCGCACCGAGCTCTTTGACAACGAGATCGCCATGTACAAGCATCTACATGCCGTCCAAGGCGACATCGTGGCCCATTTCTACGGCGAAGCATCGTTCCGCGAGGACGACGGACAGCGGAAGCGCGCCATTGTCCTATCGGTTGTCGATGGCGTCGTGGCCAACCGCCAGGCCGTACCCATCTCCATGGAGGAGTTCAAGCGGCGCCTGGGCGCGGCGCACGGTGAGATGCTACGGCACGGCATCGCCTACGATGATGTGCAGTTGAACAATATCGTCTTACAGGACGAGAACAAGAACAGCGACGAAAAAGGCGATGGCGGGCGTGTCGTCTTCCTTGACCTGGAGTATGCATTTCATAGTGAACCGGAAAATGCTGAGCGGCAAGCAAATAGCCTTGTAGTGGACTACGGGTACCGGTACCGGGACTATCTTATTAGCTGGAGGAACAGCAACGGGATGGAAAACGGTGATGTGCCACAGAATGGCTTATGAGCATTCGTGCTACTGAGATGGAGTATGGACGATTGGCTCCTCTCGGTCAGACCAGTTGAATTCGAACCAATCACGGCACACTAATCTCACTAGCTAGCCCACACGGCTCTAAATCCCAAAACGAACACCAGACAAAGCACCAGACAGGAACCGCCAGCCGTTCTTCGTCTGCCCTGTGTCTTTGCATGTTCCTTCGTGTTCTCTGCAGGTTCTAAGCTTGGCCGGGTCCTGGCGCTTGTGCCTAGTGGCCTGTATTTACTCTGTATGTTGGCAGAAGATGAAGAGAAAAAAAACAGAGAAAGAAAGAGAGAAAATACAAAAAACACCAACAACACCAACAAAAGACCGTCGCTTCACCGTTCTTGACACTGTACTTTTACCATCACAACAAGTAATTAAACTCGATGCAGCTCAATATACGCTGAATGCGTCAAAGAGGCTTCCTGAGCTGTGACTGGCTGCGCACGGCTCTTAGCTCCTAGCCTTAGATTAGACTCTTAAAGAGCGAAAGAGGGAAAGAGGAAAAGAGGAAAGAGGAAAGAAGGAGACCGCGACCCCCCTCCTTCTCGATACAGCTCTCTGGCGCCTTGAAATAAGCAAATAAGCAAGGCAAAAGGGGAAACATCAGCGGCAATCTGCATGCATGCGCAATCTCAGCCTCCTGTAGATTTAGATTTAGATTTAGATTTTGTAGATTGTGTTGTAGATTGACTTCTCTGCAGATTCTTGATTCTCTTTTTCTGTTCATTCTGTTCAACTTGGTGTCCTCGCACACTCCTTCGCCCACCTCCTCCCGTTTGCATCGCTAACCCCTCGTCGGCCTCCCCTCCCTTCCTTCCCATTTCAGATTTCACACTCTAGGATTCAGGGTCTCTGTCTCTTTCCTCTTCCGCACGCCCCTTTCTTTTTGGTTTCTTTTCCTCCTAGTATTTTTCTAGTATTTTCTTTTTTCCCACCTCTATCCGCGCCTTTACCCCTCGTGCTCTTGCACTTTCTTTTTTGACTTTACTGGCTCTTGCTATTCTTGGCCTTCCGACTGTCCTTTTCGCCTTTCGCCTGTCTCGCTTCTCACCGACACTCCTTTCGGTCGACCGTTTCTCAACATCTGCAACATCTGCCAACATCTCTCTCTAGATCAATCAGATCGCTCTCTCGACGCTCTCTCGACACCTTAAACGAACACATCGACCTGACCTCATCGACTCCCGTGTCTCGTATCTACCCTCCACCGACCCGCCGCGCCCCACGTCGACATCGATACACCGCGACAACTGAAGACTGAAGTCTGAAGATACAGAGTACAAGTCGATACAAGTCGATACTTATACAGTCGATTGACACACGCGCAAGCTGTTCAGCCGGCTATTTACACTCATCTACTGAAATTGCACTCAACAATTCTCCGACCGCCCAGACCTCAACACTGCGACGTTGCGAGAAACAAGCGAAGCGAACAGCGAGACCAAATCGACTCCCTGCGCTGTCATCCAGGTGTTTCTTGCGTCTCTTGCACGACTTTGAAGGACAGACCGCTGTGTATCTTGTCTATCTCGTTGCTCTGTTGCTCTGTCGCTCTGTCGCTCTCGCCATCTGTCGACTCCCGCCTCACCTCCCACCTCACCTCTCGCTCCCCTCGTCGCGACTTTTTCGTCTTCTTGGACCCTCCATCGTGGACCCCTATCTAAGCTCAGCTATTTCTCTGCTATTATTCACTCTCTCTTATTACCCTCATTACCTATTGCCCTCTATTCTCTTTACCCTCTTATTACCCTCATTATCGCTACCACCACGCCCACCCGCGATCGAAATTACTGCAACCGTTGCCACGACACGGAAAGGAACGTCGTAGCTCACAAGAGCCGAACTCCAAGATCGTTTGTCTGCAGAGTACTGAGTACGTCTGCTGCTATCTGCAATAGCCAGCCATCGTAGATCCCTTGTCTTGGTAAGATACGCTTGAGCCTCCTTTTGTCTGCTTTGCGTTTGTTCCTGCCTTTTTCTGCTTGCTTCTGCTCTTGCCGTTTGTTGCCTGGCTTGCACCTTCCCTCTGCGCCATGCGCCATGCGCCGCACCTACTAGCACCACCTTCCACGCTTCCACGCTTCCACGATTGTTCTCTGCGTTTTCTCCTTTGGGAGTTGGCACATGGCATATCGTGCGCCCCCTGCTGCTCTTTCCTCTCCGCTCTCCTGCCCCTTTCCTTACCGAGCGTCTTCCTTGCCTATCTCGTCATAACTCGGTTTCTATCAATCGTCTATCGCTATCGCCAATACTGCCAATTACCTCCTCTCCATACTCATTTCTGTTCTACCCCGGTCCATCCACATCCACCTTCTGGAAGCCTGCCTAGAACTTCTACGGCGTCGTCACCTTCCATCTTCTATTCGTCTCCGTCCCCACCACACCTTCCCTTCTCTCGGGCCCAGTCTTGTCTTGTCGTCTCCATCTCTTTGACGGTTTCAAGACACGTTGGCCGAGTCATATCAAGCTGATTCTTTTGGTCTGTCTCTCTTTGGTCTTTTGGTTGTCTCTGGTCTGTCTTGATCTCTCTTGCTCCCTCTTGCTCCCTCTGCTCCCTGCTTGGCTCCCTCATGGCCTCCTTGCCTCCTTGCCTCCCCCATCCTCATCATCACATACCCACATCCTCCTATCCTCAAAGCAACCCTACGAGTACATCTGCTGATGCACCCACGGCATCCTCCATCTCCCCGTGCCAGTGCTTCTGTTCCTACCGCTCTCCTGCCACCTCCCCTGTCACTATTCCCAACCGTTCCAACTGCTCGGCTCTTGGACCTCATGGTGTCCTAGCTTCTAGCTTCTAGCTCAAGCTTGTTCTTCTGCCAGGTCGGCTCCCTTCTCCTTTAATTCAACCTCACTGGCCCAGCCTGGTCTGCAGAGTACTTCGTACACCGAGTCATCGCGTCCCGTCCACTTCACCTCCCCTGCGCCGGTCTCGTTGCCGATCTTGGGCAGCTCCTCAACGTCATCTTCTTTCACACTAGCCTGCCCATTGTCCACTTTGTTAATCCTTGTCCTCTTCCCCTTTTCTATTTTTTCTCTCGTTTCTTGGGACTCTACGTGGGACTACCTGGGAACGCAGCAGCCTAGCCTTTGTTTCGTGTTGATGGTGCTTGTTTCTGTTTCCGTTTGTTTCTGTTTGATTCATATTCTTGTTGTTTCTGTTTCTTCCCCAGACTCAACATCTTGCTTTATTCTTCATTTACAACCCCTCTTGACGGCAGAGTTACACGACACCACATACTAACATGGATAGCTTGCCAGAACAAGACGAGCTCACGGCGGACGCCTCCCGCCTCTCCGAATCCGACACTGAATACTCCAAGCCTCTACCGGCATCCCGCTCCGCTGCCGACCTCTTCACCGGCGCCTTCCGCGGCTTCAAAAAGATCTCGCCCGGCCGACAGAACTCAACCTCTGCCGCCCATCGTGACTCGCCGCCTCCTCCCGCACAGTTCGTCCTTAAGCCGTACGCACCAGGCTCCGACCAGCCTCAGCACACCCCACCCCTGGCATCCGCGCCGCTCTCAGGATTCCGTTCATCCACACCGCAACACCAGCATGCCCGCAGCCTGAGTTTGCAGAACAGCCTCGAAAAACCACTACCGAGACCCCCACCAGGACCCGCGTCATTTCCTCTCCTCCCACTAGACGCTACTGCCGAGAACCCTCAATACCCTCAACATACTCTAAACCCAAACAACCAGCTACGAATTGCCCCTTCCAGCGGGAGCCTCGCCTCCAAACGCAGCTTCGAATCACGAAACGAGTCTCGAACAGAATCCAGAACCGGATCACGAAACGAGTCAAGATCCGAACTGAGAGACGGAGCCGGAAACGGACTCGGAATCGACATCATGGACAGTCGAACAAGTACAATGGACTCGACGTCCTCTGTTGAGGGCGGTTTCCTCTACGTCAACTCCAACTCGAGCGGCTCGCCTTCGGCCGCCGGTATGGACGCAAACATGAACGGCAGCCAGACCAGCGTCTCCGACGACCGTCAAGAACACACAACACCAAGGAGCAACGGCCCTACATCGGCAGGGCCCTCGCCGCAGCAGGGCCGCGGCACACCCACGGGCCAAAACGCCATGAGCGGCAACCCCAACCAAAACCAGAACCAGCAGAACCAGAACCAGCCACCACCGAATGCCGGCTCCTCGGCCCATCTGTCGGGTCTGATGTGTAACGTCCACAGAACGACTGGCCGCGAGCCGCATCCCCTGGTTGGTGCCACCACGACCATCCTCGGCGACAAGCTGTACGTCTTTGGTGGCCGCATTCTGTCACGCAGCCGCCCGGCTTCTCTCACATCCGACCTCTACGAGCTCGACCTCATCCGCCGCCACTGGACAAAACTCGAAACCTCGGGCGACGTGCCACCACCGAGATACTTCCACTCCATGTGCGCCCTGGGCGACTCAAAGATGGTCTGCTACGGCGGCATGTCCCCCCAGCAGACCCCCAACGGATCACCACCACAAGACCAGTCGCAGGACGTCACGGTCATGTCCGACATCTACATCTACGACGTGCCGACCAAACGCTGGACATATATCCAGACGCAGGAGATGCCGCAGGGCCGCTACGCCCACTGTGCATGCATTCTGCCGTCGGCCGCCACGTTCAGCTCACACCGTGCACCCCTGTCAGCGCTGCAGCACAACCCGTCATCCGGCACCAACGAAGGCCGCATCGGCATCAACATTGACGGCACGGGCGGTGCCGAGATGATTGTCGTCGGTGGCCAGGACGGCGCCAACCACTACATTGAGCAGATCAGCGTGTTCAACCTGCGCAGTCTCAAGTGGACGTCGATGGAGCCGCTGGGCAAGAGCTGCGGCGCGTACCGCAGTGTCGTTGCACCACTACCGCCGTCTGTGACATCGCGCATTGGCCGTGCCAACGTGCCCAACGCGACAGCCAATATCCGGCCCGAGAACGGCGGCATCAGCCAAGAAGCGCGCGAGCCCGGCTCGTCGATGCTCATCTACTCCAACTACAACTTCCTCGACGTCAAGCTGGAGCTGCAGATCCGCTCACCCGACGGCAACCTGACGGAAAAGCCAATGGCCGGCACCTACACGCCACCCGGCCTGCGGTTCCCCAACGGCGGCGTCATCGACACGCACTTTGTTGTCAGCGGCACGTACCTGACGAGCTCCAAGCAGGAATACGCCCTGTGGGCGCTCGACCTGCGCAACCTGACGTGGTCGCGCATCGACGCGGGCGGCAGCGTGTTCAGCCAGGGCAGCTGGAACCGCGGCGTGCTCTGGAACCGGCGCAACACATTTGTCATCCTCGGCAACCGCAAGCGCAGCCTCGTCGATGACTACAACCACCGCCGCATCAACTTTACCAACGTGTGCATGGTCGAGCTCGAGGCGTTTGGCTTCTACGACAACCCGCGCAAGACGTCGCCCATGTCTGGCTTTGTGTCTGCCAGCAGCCCGTACACAACGCCGGGCCTGAGCCTGGCGCGCAAGGCGGGCTCAACAGCCGGTGGCCGCTTCCACTCGCGCGCATCCGAAGACCTCGGCGAGAAGGCGCTGGCGATGCGCGAGCTCGCCGACATGGACATTCTGTGCATCGACAACGAGCGCATCCCGGTCAACAGCCGCATCGTGGCCCGTCGCTGGGGCCCGTACTTTGTGCAGCTGCTGCGCGAGGGCACTGCGAACCAGGACGGCAGCGTCGTCGACTCGTCGGGCAGCCGCGCGACACCGATACCGGGCGTGCGCAACTCGAGCATCACGATCACGCCGTCAGCGCGGAACACGATTGAGAGCACGCTGTCGGGCGGCAGCTCCATCAGCGGGGCCAGCGGCAAGGCGCCGAGCACACCCGGCACGAGCCTGTCGGGCATCTCTATTTCCACTGCCGGCGGAGGACCGCAGTCGCCGCCCGTCGACCCTGCGACAATTAACACTGCACCGACACCGCGCACGCTGCCGCCTAACAGCCGGCCGCGCTGCCTGTACTTGCCGCACACGTACCTGACCGTGCAGGCCCTGCTGCACTTTTTGTACACGAGCTCGCTGCCGCCGACGAGCAGCCCGCTGTGCACGCCCCAGATCCTGTGCTCGCTGCTGCAGGTCGCACGGCCGTACCGTATCGACGGTCTGCTCGAGGCGGTCGTCGAGCGCCTGCATGACCTCCTGGACAGCCGTAATGCTGCCGCCGTATTCAACGCAACGGCCATGGCAGCGGGCGGCGGCCGCGGCATCGACGGCACACTCAACCCCAACTTCTTTGTGCCGAGCGGCCTGGACGCGCTGAGCCCCGTGGACGCCATGCTGCACTCGCCGTCGCAGTCGCAGACTGACCTGGGCCAGCCGCTGTCGGACACGCTGCAGTCGGGCGACGACGCCGCGGCGCTCACCAACCGCACCGCCGGTCTGCAGATCAACACCAACGCATCCGGCACGTCGTCGGTGCCGGCGTCGGCCAACGGCGGCCGTCCCGGCAGCGGCGAGCTGAGCGCGTCGACGAGCGTGTCGGGCTCGGAGTGGAGCTCGGAGCTCGGCGACAACAGCGAGCGCGGACAGCGCGAGGTGTGGAGCGGCGAGCTCAGCAGCGTGATCGGGCTGCAGAAGCGCGGCCTCAAGGGCCTGATGGAGGGCCGGCGGCTGCGCGAGCGGACGGGCACGAACAGCATGAGCAGTGCGCCGCGGGTCGGGCTTGGGATCGCGAGTGGATAGTTGGGCGTGATGTTTTTGGATGTTTGCACACATATACCTTTTGGCAATGATTGATGTTTCTCTTCTCTTTTCTTCTTTTTTATTTATTTAAATTTTATTTCTTCTTTACCTATTCTTTTATTTAGCATCCGAATTTTGTATAGAATTTTCTCCTTCTATTTTTTATGACTACCTTGTGCTGGACACCAAAATATGCCGGTTTGCCGTTTTGACTTGGGATCTGGTCGGAACTCTTGTCAGCCGACGCCTGCCTTACTTGACAGTAAATAGATATCTGTCTTTCTCTGGTTCGCCTTCACATTGCAAATCCCATGCCGTGTTTATTTGACATCTTATCAAGTTCGATGAGATGACTGCGAGGGGGATCGCCAGACAAGCCTCGACCGTGCGCGGTCCCATGTCAGAGGCCGGCGATCTGTCAGAGCAGACTGGAGTAGAAAATTCTCTTTTTGAGCTTAATTTTGGGATGTAATGTTGGGGAAGTTGACTTACTAGGATTCCCCAGAGTCTGATGTGTTGCCGTCTAGAATATTTTAGAATACGCTTTGACTCGACGTCAGGAAACTATTCACACTTGACATCATTTTGAAATCTCAACCACTAGACGGATATCTTTGAGCCGTCCTTTCTTTTCTTTTCACTTTCTATTGTACCTGTTTCACCTCCCGTGCCAGTCTCCTGGTTCTTGGATCATGGTTCTGGCTTTCTGGGTGCCGTGAGACAAAAGACAGAAGCCCGGAAAGCGGCACGGAAGCTGTCAACCGTTGGTCTTTGAATTTCTGTCTACACTATCTACGACCTGGTTATCGACACCGTTTGCACATCGCTATTCACCCTATTTACCAGCCGCGAGACAGAGCAGAAAAACAGCGTCACGAACAAGATGCGAGCCAGATGTGAAGGGAGATGGGCATATGATTGCAAGTATGGTTGTTTGTTCTTACTTTCAGAATCGAGATTGAATCTGTAGATGTAAACAATCCAGATCTTGACATCAACTTTCAATGTTTTGCTGTCATGATACTGAGTCGTTGCAAGTTGCCCGCTTATAGTGCGAATAGCATGTCAGACGACAGGGACTTGTTGACTTCATCTTTGATTTCTTTACTCTTTGATTCCAATTATTTCCCAGCAACAGACCAAACTCCCTGATCTACACATCTGGTCAGTCTCAGCCATTCTCAACCAACATTATGTCTCCCCTTACCCATCTCGAGCATGGCCTGTCGCATGTTCGTCTGCCTCGTCATCCGGCGTCGTCTGGAGTTATCCGAAATGCTCGAGCCCTTGATAGACAAGAGATATAAATATAAAGACAAGCACATCTCTCTCTCTTGGTCTTGGCATGATCTGTATCTTCCATAAAGACTGCACATACAAAATGAGACCATCACTACTTGCCCTCGCGCCTGGTGCGTTTTTCTTTTTCAACTCGGCGTCGGCAGCCCCAACAGCTGTTCTCCCCTTCAGCAACTCCTCCATATCAGCCAACAACACCACGCAGACCCTCCCAGATGCACCGCAGACCTCACAGACACAGTCCAAGAACTGCAACACACCAAGCAACCGTGCCTGCTGGCTGCCAGGCTTTGACATCAATACCGACTGGGAAGTCGACAGCCCGACAACGGGTGTCGTCCGGAGTGTGAGTAATTCTAGTTATCAAGTCAACCTGACTTCGACTGACAGACAGTACACATTCGAAATTACCGAGGTCGACGACTACCTAGGACCCGATGGTGTCATAAAGAAGAAGGCCATGCTCATCAATAGTATGTAAACCTAGATCTTATCATAAGTCAAACTCTTGCTAACGGATAGGCGGCTTTCCTGGTATGGCCTTTGAGCCTTTGACTTGCATAGAGTGACTGATACTGACTGCCAGGCCCGACAATCGAAGCCGACTGGGGCGACACCGTCACCGTCAACGTCGTCAACAAACTGCACACAAACGGGTGAGTTGCATGTCCAAACAGCATCTACAGGACTAACGATCAGAACCGGCATCCACTGGCACGGCCTGCGCCAGCTCAACAACAACATCAACGACGGCGTGCCCGGCGTCACCGAGTGCCCCCTCGCCCCCGGCCACAACAAGACGTACACCTTTGCTGCCAACCAGTACGGCTCCTCGTGGTATCACACCCACGTCTCGTCCCAGTACGCCTACGGCATCACCGGCTCCATCCGCATCAACGGCCCGGCTTCCCTCGACTACGACATCGACCTCGGCCCGTTTCCCATCTCCGACTGGTACTACGACAGCGCCGACGACATCCTCGCCCGTGTCTCCAGTACGGCCAACCCCTTTGTCGCCGGCCAGCCGGGTGCATCGCCGCCGAGCGACAATCTGCTCTTTAACGGGACCAATGTCAGCCGCGACGGCAAAGGCGCCTATGCCACCGTCAACATCACGCCCGGCAAGCGCCACCGCCTGCGCCTCATCAACCCGTCCGTCGACAACACATTCAGTGTGTCCATCGTCGGCCACCAGATGACCGTCATTGCCACCGACTTTGTGCCCGTCAACGCCTATACGACGAGCTCGCTCTTTTTGGGAGTAGGCCAGCGCTACGACGTCGCCATCGACGCCAGCGCGGCCGTCGACAATTACTGGATCAACGCCACGTTTTCCAACACTCACGTCTGCGGCGCGTCCAACAATGCGTTTCCAGCGGCCATCCTGCACTACGACGGGGCTGCTGTGTATGAACCGGGGTCGGACAAGGGCCTTCCCACCAACCCCGGGACGCCGCCGGCCGACTCGCTCTGTGCCGACAACACCGACTTTGTGCCGATTGTCAAGCGCACCGCGCCGCTGGCTCAGTTCCAGCCCGATGCCCAGGATACACTCCCGGTCGCCTTGAAGACAGTCGGCTCGCGCGTCTTCTGGACGGTCAACGGCTCCGCCATCAACGTCGCCTGGGACAAGCCCACGCTGCAGACCATCAACGAGGTCCCCTCTCTGGATTCCTCACATATTCAGTTCAATTCTAGTGAAAACATCATTCGGCTGCCGCCTGCAGACTGGAGCTTCTGGCTGATCCAGAACCAGTCCCCTGTGCCGCATCCCATGCACCTCCACGGTCACGACTTTTTGATCCTCGGCCGCAGTCCGGCGCCGCTGAATCCCCTAGCCCCGTCGGCACCGATCGACTTTAATATGATCGACAAGAGCCAGCTGACAGCTAGCAACCCCGTGCGCCGCGACGCCACGATGCTGCCCGCGCTGGGCTGGCTGCTGGTCGCGTTCGAGGCCAACAACCCGGGCGCGTGGCTGTTCCACTGCCACATTGCCTGGCACGTCAGCCAGGGCCTGAGCGCGCAGTTTCTGGAGCGCGCCGACAAGATCCGGCAGGCCATGGACCTGAATGCCTTGAACGGGACGTGCAATAGCTGGCGCGCGTACCAGCCGACGGATCCCTTTCAGCAAGTCGACTCCGGGCTGTAGTTTTTATTTTCTTGTATTTTTACGTCTGACTTAGGACTGTTTGATTTACAACTGGCGTTACTTCATAGTGGCATTGATTTAAAATCTTGAATTAAACGTTGAGTAAATAAGAGGCCATCGCGTGACAATGAAAGTAGAAAGTAGAAAACGAAAAGAAAAGAAAGAAAACAAACCAAACATGACTATCAGGATCTTCCAGATATCAAAACAAACACATGGTACCCTGACTCCGAACAGACTACGAATGAAACCCTCATAAACACTCCCTGACCGTCTACCAGAAACTACACCAGCCGACGTAGTGCTGGCACAGGTTCTCCAGCCTCGTCGCCTCGCCAATCAGCTTGCTGACCTGCGGCTGCACCTCCAGCTCCTCGTCCGGTCTAAAGTCCCGGCCCGTCAGCTTCTGCTGCACACGGTCCAGCACCTCCAGCGCCCGCGCGTTCTGCAGCTCCACCTGGTCCTGGATCGCCTGTCCGTAGCCGTTGGCGCCATTGACGCCATTGGCACCGTTGGCGCCGTTGGTGCCGTTAGCGCCGTTGACTGCCGTCGTGGCCTGCGAGCTCGGGCCGTCGACAATCGCGCCGTTGACAATGAGCTCGCCGTTGGGGCCGATCATCGAGCTGTTGGTGCGCGCACGGCCGCGCGGCGCGCCGCCGTTCATCAACGTCGCATTAGGATCGTTGCGGTCGTGCGCACCCAGCAGCTCCGACGGCGCAATGTTGCTGTCCAGCACCGATGCGCGGCGGGCACGCGCAGCACCGGCCTGGGGGCCGCCGCCAATGGCCAGCTCGCGCTCCGACTGGAAGTTGGGACCCGCCGGCGATTGCGTGTTAGTCAACCGCCAGTTGAGCAGCGGATCGTGGATAAAGGCCTCCAGCACTGCCATCACGCTGTCCTTGTTCTCGCGCAGCACACGCATGACGTGCTCGCATGTGATCCGGAAACTGCCCTCGATGTTGCTAACCTCCATGGCGTACGTCAGCATGCGCGTGAGACGGAACGGCACACGCTCGGGGTACTTCTCGCGCTTCATCGCAACCTCGAAACAGTCACCGAAATCGATGTGGATGATCTTGCCCGTGTTGCGGTCCAACATCAGGTTCGACGGGTGCCGATCGCCCAGGCCCAGAATATAGCCCACCATCGACATCACACCCAGCGACCGTGTGTAGTTGGTCCGCCGCTCCAGCCAGGCCTCCGAGTTCTTGCTCTTCAGCCACAGCACCCGGTACAGGTCCTGGCCCGTCGTGTTGTCCAGCGCATAGCCAAACACCTCCACCTTCTGCAGCAGCGTCAGGTTGTCGTAGTCGGGCGCCATCTGTAACATGATCCGGTGCTCAATATTGAGGAGAATCTTGCGGCAATCCCGATACTCCCGAATAAGGACGTGGATCGTGTCGCTGTTCGGCACCCAGCCCAGCAGACCACTGTTCTGCGACAGCGGAATCGCCGGGTACCGCTCAATGTTGAGGTGCCGCTTGTACGACTCAGAGTCCATCGACAGCAGCGTGTTGCACAGGCCAAACAGCTGCATCACACGCTCGTCCTGCCGGATATCTTCGTGGCCCTTGAGCAGGAACGTGTGGCTCTGTCCGTCGCTACCGTTGATGTTGAGCTTGCGCGGCCGCTGCTTCGAGTTGATCACATTGAATGTCGTGTCAAATGACATGATCCGGATCACCGGCTGTCCACTGCGGTACTTGCCCGGCACCGACAGGTCCAAGTCGTGCGCCGTCACCAGGTTCGGGCAGCAGTACGTCAGCTCCAGTGTCGTGATCTGAGGAAGCTGGCGCGTGATCCGACGGAACACTTGGTAGTACACGTCCCATGCCTGGTTCAGGTCTGTTACATCCTTGGTGCTCTCGTACTGCTTGCACCACTCGCGCGCCTCGGCAAGATCGCGTCCAAATGCCTGCGTGAACGAAATCTCACGCAGCGTCTCCGGTCCACGCTCAAGCAGCGCATGCAGCGGGTGCAGGATGCCAAGCATGCCCGGGATGTTGTGATCGCCAAAGTACAGTCTCGACGCCTCCTCCAGGCCTTCGTGCCAGAGCTCGTGCCACAGCACCGCAACTCTAATAAGTTCGTGGCTCACCAGGTCCGCTTGCTCCACCAGCTTAGCGCTGTGCTGACGCATACTGTCCATAATCTGAATGGCGGACCGCGAGCGCTTGGTGTTTTGCCACGACTTAATCGCTACCGTCAAGGGGTAGACGAGAGCCTGAGGGTGCGCACGACCAACATCGGCTAGCAGGTTATGCACCGACTGCTGCACGCGCTTGTTAGGCTGGTTGATACGTGCAATCAACTGCGGCAGAACCTCCAGCCACGTGTCGACATTGACGCGCGTGAATCCGTCCGTAACGGCCGCGTTGACATCGGCGTTGCCGCCGTGAGTCAGCCAGAGAGCAAGAAGACGCAGCGTGTCCTGGAGGGTACTGCCCTTGGACAGGGCAATTGACTCAAAGAAGCCCTTAACGGCCGGGACGACGTGCTCCAGGATCAAACTGTACTCCACCTGACTGTTGCCATTAATGCTGTTCATTAGGCGGCTGCTAGAGGTGCTGTTGCCACCGTTGCGCATGGAGCCATCGCCGTTAGACATCTGGCTGCCCGACATGCCGCTGGCGTAGAGAGTGGCTCCGGCGTTAGCGTTAGCACCCGCAGCCGACAATGCCTGCACCACCTCGAAGTTGGCAAGCGCCCATGCGTGCCATGCCTTGTACCACTTGGGGTTGTACTGCGTTGCGCAGCGGTAGTTGGTCAAGACCTCGCGCACCTGAGTGTTGCGCCAGTTGTCGTTGAGGCTGACGATCCAGTCACCAGTGCGCAGGTAGCACTTGGCAAGAAGGTTGGTCTGGTCGTTCAGAAGCTTCTGGTTGTCGCTGTTGGCCGCGCCGCCGACCAGTGAGGGAATACCGTTGCCGTTGCTGGCCGCCGTGTTCAGGGCTGTCATTTGGCTGCCGTTGGTCATTGAGTTTGTCTGCATCTGGAACTGTTGCCGAGCGCTCTGGAGATGGTTGCTAAGATCCTTCGTGAACTTGACAAGGCAGTCCAGGGACTTTTCGGCAATGCCCGAGTCGCGGCCCAAGGCTTGGCCGCGGTCCCACTGGAACTTGAGGACGGCGTAGACGACCTGCGACGGCGGGGGAGAGAATGCGCGAGGGAAATCGTCGTTCGGTGCCGATTGGGTTGCGCCGTTGAGGCCGTTGGCAGCACCACTGCCGCCCAGCAGACTCTCGCTGTTGCTGCCGCCCATGCCACCCTCGTACAGAAGGCGGCCGTTGCGGAAGTTTTTGCGGTCACGGTAGGCGGGCTCGTTGCCGGCAGCAGCGTCGCGGGCGTTGTGGCGACGCGTGTACTCCCGCTCCCGCTCGCGCTCCCGCTTGAGATCGCGCTCACGCATAACCTCGGGGTCGACCCAGTAGGGAATCGTGTACTCGAGAGGCTCCTCGCTGCCAATAAGGTACTGCAGCGAGGTCTCGGCCATGCCCATGCGCGAGGACTTGCGGCACAGGTTGGCAAACTTGATCCACATTTGCATGTTCTCCATGGGCGTGACGACAAGGCCGCGCAGACGGAGCATGCGCTGCCAGACCTCGGGGTTCCGCTGGCAGCCAAGGAGACGACGCTCCCAGGTCTTACGCAGCGAGTCTCTCTTTTCATCGTCGCACTGCTTGTAGACGATAAGCTCCTCCAGCTCGGCGAGCATCTGCACGCGCACAATAACCTGGTAGGCACGAGTGTAAGACTCGGTCACAAGTGCACTCAGCTCGACATCGAGACCCTGGCGGGCCTGCTCGACGCACTGGTTGGCTTCACGGAACTGGTTGCGGTGCAGGGCCAAGATGGCACCGAAGAAAGCGCGATCGGTCGAGCCGCGCTTCATCGACTGGAGGTAGGTGTCCATGAGGTCCCACTTGTTCAGACCCCACGCAGCAGCCGTGGCCAGAGGCGAAATCAGACGCCGGATCGTGGGCGAGGAGTTGGCCCAGGTGTTGCTAGCAATAGTGGCCAGGGCGTCCCATTGACCCAGGGCGTGCAGACAGCGCATCTTACCCATGACGATCTCGATCTGTGCAGCTCCGTCCTCGGGCTGCTCACGCTCACGCTGCTCGTAGAACTCGAGAGCCTCGTCCCAGCGCTCAAGCTTCTCGAACCACGTCTCACGGAGCTGGATGCCGTCGCGGTACAGCTGGGCCTTACGCAGAATACCGATAGCCGCATCAGACTGCTGCAGCTGGTTGTTGATGCTGATCAAGGCTTCCACAGCGGAGGAGCTCTGGTCCTGCAAGAACTCAAGCTCCTTATAATGCAGAGCCTTGGCATAGGCGTGACAGCGGCCGGCCTCGCGGCCCAGAACACGAATGTCGATAGGCAGAGCCTTGTCGTCGTGCTCCATAAACTCGGCGAGGTTGAGCAAGAGACCCAGCAAATCTGGTGGAATATGCTCAGACTTAATGGCATACTCGAGGCTGAAGATCAACTCTTCCTGATAGTTGTCGTACAAGTCACTCCAGCATGACACAAAAGCCGAGTTAAAGAGCTCACGCGCCAATGGGGGGTAGACGTTACCCAGCGCGGCACAGGCACGGAGAGCGTGGTTGGGCGACTCATTAAGAAGCGTTGTGCTGAAACCACGCAGCCACTCCTGCCAATCTTCCTTGGTTGATTTACCCTTAGTATCCCAAGCCGACCGCAGGTGAATGGGGTTCATTTCCAGCTTCTTGATTGGCTGCTCCGCAAAGGTGACTTCGTCCAGCTGGTCAGCAAAACGAGTCTCCGAAGACAGGTCCTGGGGCAGCACCTCGCCCTTTTGCAGCTTGGCTGTCAAGAGCTCGTAGTTGGCATGCTGCAGACCATTTTGCTGGATCGTCTTGTTGACCATGTTCATAAAGTAAAGGTAGTCCTTGCCGAGCTGGTGGATGAGAGCGCACAGGGTGTCAAGAGCGGCAATGCGAAGGGCAACATCGCCAGTGATCAGGACACGGTTCAGCGGGTGGATGATCTTGGAGGCGTAATCGTTGAGGTTGACCTGGCGCGAGATCTTGCCGATTGTCTCAATGGCCATGCGGCGCAAGAACTGGGGGTTTGTCGGTTTCTCAAAGGTGCGGACAATCACAGGGACGATCAGGTGCATGTACTCCTCGCTGCTCGATCCGAAGACGAGGAAAGCGTGCAGAACCTTTTCAGAGGGTGTACGGCGCGGTGTGCTGTCCTTCTCGAGCAGTCCAAGCATCGGGGGCAAAAGGCCGGCGAGGTAGATCTTGAACTCGCCCTCGAGGGTCCGCGAGATGGACTCGATGAGGGACAGGATTGTCGAGTGGAGTGATGGCGAGCTATTCCAGTACTCCTGCATGATCTCAACAAGCGAGGGGAGGTAACTGCGGATATGTTGACGCACAATGCTCACCAGGGTAGCAAGCTGACTGAAGTAGGCCTCAGCCTTTTGTGGCGACGAGCTGCGGATGACAAGGAGGAAGGCGGGAATGATGCGGTCGAGGAAAGTAACGCAGTCGAGGCCGAGTGTGCGGAAGATGGACATGATGGCGCTGATGACATCTTGGTGGTACTGGACGAGAGACTGGTCCTTAATGATGCCGAGCAGGGCGTTGATGACCACCGTAGGGTAGTACTCCTTGCTAGAGGGGGTGAGGCCGGTCATCATCAATGAGATGTCGGTAGTCTGGGTAGACTCAACGCGGCGCTGTGTCTCGGGGCTGCGCTCCTCAACCTGCTGGTGCTGATAAGGATCCAGGGCACCCAGGATACCCATGAGCTTGATCGTCTCCTGTCGCAGCGTAGCATGCTGGGCCTCGCCGCGGATAATGTTCTGGAGCAGGTCGAGCAGCTGGGGGTAGTCCAGGTACGGGTCGATGACGTAGCCCGAGTTGGACGCCAGTTGGCCGATTGTGCGCAGGGCTGCCTCACGCTTGACCATAGAGGACTGGTCCTGCAGAGCATCGACAAGGACGGGCATTATCCGATCCTTGTACTGGAGCATATCTTCACCGCCGACTGTGCAGATCTCACCAATAGCCTTGATGATGGTAGCAGCCACGGATGCTGTGGGATCGGCAGCCTTGGGCAGAAGAACCTCCATCATTGGGTGCACGTAGGGCTGGATAAGCTTCTGTGCATTCTGGACCAGGAGACTGAGGAGTTTGGCGCTCTCCTCCTTGTTGCGGACGACATCCGAGAACTCAAGCTCGGTGAGCATCTGGATCAGCGTCTTGCGGAGAGACGGTACAATGTAGGCCGGGTTCTCGCGTGTCAGCCGTCCTATCAGCCGCACGGCGACTTCACGGATAGGAAAGTACTCGTCGTTGAGGGCGTAAAAGATTGTGCGGATATTGTCGGCCTTGCTCAGGTGGCGGTCGAAGCGCTCATCGAGCGCGGCGAGGATTGTGAGACGGATGTGTGGGACAGGGTCAGACACGCCGACTGTCAGGAGACGCTCGACAACATCACCAACCACTTGCATGGCATGGTAACTGTGTTGGTTGACGATTGGGTCGCGTAGGTAGAGCTGGCAACAGGTGAGAGCTGCCGCCTCCCGCGTGTCCGGGTCGTCATCCTCGACGTAGCGCATGGCTACGTCACGCACAAACTCGTTCAGGACATGGCCGGTGAAGTCGAAGCAGCCGAGTGTGTTGAGAGCAAGCTTGACCTCGCTCTTGTGCTGCTCAATTGCCGCCTGGTCCTTGGCCGTCTCCTTCGTGGGAGCGGTCGTTGGTGGAGCGGAGAGCACCGCTTGTTGTGTGGCAGGGGCACCGAGATGCTTGTAGGGCTCGCCGCTGAGGACGAGGCTGATCATGTTCAGCAGACGCTCCTGGATTGTGGTGCGCACAGCAGGGACGTAAAAGGCAATGTCGACAAGAGCCTGGGTGAGCTTGGGCGTGATCTCGCAGGCAAAGATGGGGTCTAGCAGGGCCTCCATGTACTTTGTGAGAGTCTGGCCGACGGCAACGGCCAGTCGGCTGATGCAGTCGAATACCGGGTCGACTGAAGCCTTCTTGCGCGCGTTCACGCTCAGGCCCTCGCGGATGTAGATCAGGATACCATCGAGGTATGGTGCCATGGCACTCTTGACGGCATTGGCAACGCTGCCGATAGCAACAAATGCGTCGTTCCGCTCCTTTTCGCGCTTCAGCATTGCCGACAGGTAGATCATGAACTGATGAAGGTGGTCTTCGGAGAACTGTGTAGGCGCATAGATGGCGAGATCGGGGATGAGGATGACGGCCGTCTTGCGGATGCCGGAGTCGCGGTGGTCCTTGTAGCGAGAGACGATCTCGCAGGCGTCGGTGTAGTGTTTGAGCATGAACATGCCGCCTTGCTCGAGCAGCTCTTTCAGTACAAGCAGCGAACCGTGGATGGACTCGACCGTGTTAAGCTTGAATCCGTGCGTGGCCTCATTGTACATTTTGCCCATGACCTCGAGCTTCATCTCCTGGTCACGCTCGCAGACGATTTTGAAGCAGGCACTAACAGCTTCGGCCGAGGTAGCCCGGATGAGGTGGCGCTGGTCGCGCAGGCCGACCCAAATCCATTCAAGGATGTCCTTGACCTTGCCGTACATGAGGGTGGGCGCGTTGCGGGCGATTTCGCGTAGGAGCAGGGCGGCACTGTAGCGGCGCTCTTCGCTGCCGCCGTCCTGGAGGAATTCAAGGGCGAGCTGGACGTCGGTATCGACCAGAGACGAGACCAGAGAACCACCTCCGGGCCGACACAGCTTGCCAATAACAATAGCTGCGGGCTGCATGCAGTTGATGTCCTTTGCGGACATCAGCCGTGTCAGAGCGGATGCGAATCGTGTGTATTTGACGGTGGCGTCGACGCCTTCAAAGTCGACAAACGCATCGAGGGCGTAGATGCTACCGAGCTTTTCGATGGTCGAGTCGCTTTGGAGAAGGCTGCTGATCTTAGCCTGTACGGTGGCCCAGTAGGACTGGAACTGTTCGGTGCTCAAGTCTGTAATGTTAGAATCGCATGTCGTGGATCTTTCGTTGTCAATTGTCCTGTCTTGGTCGACCTACCTCGCTGTGCTGTGGCCACCATCTCCCGCAGCTGCAGGGCATATCGTCTCCGTGCATCGTCGGTTATAGATCTGCAGCGTGTTAGTATATCTCTAGGGAGCACGAGAAGCCGTGTCGGATGGCATGGACGCACTTTGAGCGAAGATCCTTAATGAGCGCATCAGTGGAAAGCTCCGTAGATTGTGTGGAAGACATGGCTGCGGTTGGTTGTGGTGGTGTCGTAGATTAGAAAGAAACAGATGGGTATATGGATTCGGGCTAGATTTTCGATCGTCGCCTCTCTATAGCGATACTGCCGCAATGTACGCGGTGTGTCGCATCATCGGCCGCCCGGCGAGGGCGTGGGAAGAGGGTGGGAGGATTCCCGACGTCGATGATGTCGAGGCGAGTCGAGGCGAGTAAAAGGTGAGGGGAACGAGATGCCGACGAAGCGGCGCTGCAAGAAAACAAAAGCAACGGTGCCTAGGAAACAGTGTCAGTACATATAGCTCTAGACCGGTGATGGGACCCTTTCTATTCCCGGGTCGTGAAGCTCAAAAGTCGGTGATGAAGTCGAGGTCGTGATGCAACGGTCGCGGCTCTGGGGAACCGCCACGCGCCGCACAGAGGCAAGTAAAAGCGGCAGATAGGATATACAGTGCAGGAAGATCGAGCGGGAAGGGTGAGTGCACATACAATTGTCAATGCAGTTGCGGTGGTTGTTGTGGTTGGATGACAATGTGGTGATGTCGAGGTGAGGTTGTCTCGATGTACGAAAACAGAAGCTATGGTTTGGCGTCGGTGGCGACGGTCATCTATCCAAATAACCCCGTCATGTGCCCCTTTGCGCGACAAAGGAAAGAGCAGTCTACTGTGTGCGTCTGCTCTCGTACAGGGCACCTTCCGTTTTCTGTTAGCTCTGTAGCGTGCTCTACAGTGCCTCACGCTAGTGGATTGAGCCCATCAGCGGACGTGCATAGCGCTTATGCGGGGCAGGTCTGCAAATTACAGTGGATTGGGCCCAGCCTCGATGGACTATTCTTCGGCAGCTACGCACTGTGCCAGCCATGCGGTGCATGGCACGGGATCCTCCACACAGTACAGTGTAACAACAGTACGCGGCAGCTGACCTCTTATCGCGACCGCTTTCTTATCGGGAATTATTATGTAATCTTCGATATTGAAGTTGCGGCTCTTTGCGACACGACATCACCGGCAACGATTGACACAGCATCCTCAACGACTCTATTCCCACATAATTTACATCCAATTATCGACACTACACATACGCTAAACATCCACCATGGGAAACGACGGCGGCTCCATCCCGACGCGGCGCGAACTGGTCAAGAACGCCGCGCGCCTCCCGACAGTCTCGGAGCTCAAGGCGACGGCGCACGAGGCGCTGGTGCACTCGTGGCAGACTGATCCTGTCAGTGGCGAGCTGCTCGATCTTGAGAATGTGGTTGCAGACTGGCGCGGCCGGCTATACAACTATGAAACCATCCTGCAAGGGCTGACTGCCACAAAGACGGACGACGACGAGAGCAAGGACGACACGACGGCGGAGCTCGACGAGGTCACCAACGGCCGCGACGTGTCGTTTGCCGAGACGGGCATCCACTCGATCCGCGATATCGTCCGCCTCCAAGGCACGCCATACAAGTCCCCATCCACATCCACCACAGCAAGCACCACGTCGACGCAAAAGTGGCAGTGCCCGGTGACGCTGAAAGCACTGGGACCGCTCGGCAAATCCGTCTATGTCGTGCCCTGCGGGCATGTGTTCTCGGATGCGGCCACCATTACCATTACAACCGACAAGCTGTGTCCCGAGTGCAGCATTACTGTCGAGCCGTCAAATGTCATCACGATCCTGCCGTCCGAAAAGGCCGAGGTCATGAAGCTGCGGAAACGCATCGAGGCTCTCAAGGCAGAAGGCCTGGCACACAGCTTGAAGAAGGAGAAGAAGGACAAGAGCGACAAGAAGGACCGCAAGGACAAGAAGAACAAGAACAAGCGCAAGGCCGACGGCGAGGACGACACGGCCGACAAGGAGCCTGCAAAGAAGAAGGAGAAGGCGGGCAATGGCGATGCGGCAGTCAAGGACAAGACGACCGGCTTGTCAAGCCGAATCAACAACTCCATGACAGCGTCAGTCACGGCGCGAGTGATGGCCGAGCAGGAAGCTCTACGGAAGCAGAGGAAGCTGGAGGGAAAGCGCTGATCGGCAGATGCCACGCAGCAGTTTCAGAGGACGGCAATGTACAATATTAAAGATACCCACGCGACGAAAAGCATACCAACATAGATGGCGTTATTCAAAGAAATAGTAACTCAAATGTTCAAGATAAGAAACGGTGTAGATGCGCTAAATAAAAACAGAACGACGTAAATCAACCAAATGACCTCTAAGTCAAGCTTCGCATGCAGTCAACATTGGTCAAACCCAAGATCTGACCCAGACTACAACTCGTCCTTGCCGGCAGCCTCGGTCTTGGGCTCCTCGCAGGCAATCGGGGTGCCCACCTCCATCTTGTACACACACTTCTCCGACTCGGACACGCGCCAGATCTCCTCTGTCTCGGCACAGCCCAGCCACACGTCGACGCGGCGGTTGGGACCGTTCCAGCAGTGCGCGCCGTTCTCGTACCGCAGGACAGTGCGCGGGCCCTTGCCCAGGGACTTGCCGTCAGCGCGCGGCTCCTCGTCGGCGACCATGGTGTCGATGCTCTCGTAGCGGCCGAGCGTGTTGCTGCCGCCGGCCTTGGCCTTTTGCACGGCCTGGCCCCACCAGCAGAGCTCATAGGTGTACTCGGCGACGTCGGTCTTGATGCACTTGTCCTTGAGCGCGCGGAAGATGTCGTTGGGGCCGTAGTTGGCGGTGAGGTCAGACTCGTCGTTGTTGAGCTGGTTGCGGCTGTTGTTGACATCGGACTCGGCGTTTTTGAGAGCACTGCGCGCCTCGGACACAAGAGCCGACTCAGATCTCTCCTCGCCGTTGTCGGCCAGCAGGCCGCTGTCGACCATCCAGAAGCGCAGGGCGGCGATCTTTTCATGGATAAAGGTGCGTGCAAACGCGGGCAGGTAAGCATCAAAGGCGTACACTATTTGTTAGCATTCTTTCTTCCTCTTCTTTTGAATCAAGACCAGGAACAACAACTTACGAATATCAGTGTCGGTGGCAGTGTCGTCCGACTCAAACTCGGCCCAGTTGACACCGTTCTCGGCCGAGTCCTCCTTGAGCACGGCGTGGATGTCGGCGTCAACCAGCGTGTGGGCAGGGCGGGCGTCCTCGACCGACTTCTTGGCCGCGTAGTCCTCCCAGCCATGCACGGCACTCTTGACACCCTCGTCGTTGAAGTTGGGGTTGTACTTCTCCTTGAGACCGCTCAGGATCGCCTCAAGCTCGGCGACCTTGTCCTGCAGGTCGTCGCGGTGGTCGAGCACCTTGTCGAGGGTGTCGCGCAGCTCGTCGACGCGCTGCTTGGCCAGGCCCACGAGCACGCCCAGCTTGCCGCCGGCCTTGCCCTGCTTCTTGGCGTTGATCACCTTGCCGCGCTCGGAGCGCTCCGTCTCGGCCAGGTCCTTCTCGAGCTTGTTGCGCTTCTTCTCGAGCTCGGCGATCTCGACGCGGTGCTTGTTGACGCGCTCCTGCAGCTGGTTGCGCAGCTGGCGGGCCTCCTTGACAAGGGCGCGGCGCTTGGTGAGGGCACGCTCCTGCTTCTTCTTCTGCTCCTCGGCGAGGCGGCGGTGCTCCTTGCCGATAGCGGCGCAGCGGTTGGGGCACTTGACGCCGCCCTTGCCGGCATACTCCTCGGTGCCGTCACAGCACAGGTCGTAGTCGCAGACACCGTCGTTGACAAAGGCAAAGGGGATGTAGGCACCGATGTGGCCAGTGTTGGCGCACCAGAAGCCGGGCAGTGTGGGCGCCGTGTTGGTGGTGCCGGAGGGCGAGCCGGGCAGCGGCTGGGCGGGTGATAGGCGGTCGATAAAGGAGCAGGCAGCGGTGCCTGGCTCGTCCGATCCGTCGGGGCAGTCGCAGGTTCCGTCGTTAATCTGGGCGTAGTCGAGGCTGATGTTGGGGTTGCTGATGCATGTGAACTTGGTCTTGGACTCGTAGTACTTGGCAACTATAGGAAGGAGCGACTGTCAGTATTCCGAAATGAACAAATCTAGCAAAACTGATTACATCATCATCCGCTGCCAATATAAACACCCAGAGCTGTGCCAGCTAGAACGGCAACTTGACAGATATCCGAAGCTCATTGAGCATCACGACTGGTGTGGCTTCACTTACACTCTGGGCCTACACCACGGGGCAGGCTAGCAGCAGCTGCCACAACGCTGGAGCTGGCTAAGGCGCCGGCCAGCAGAAGTGCCCCTGATTGCCGCATTGTGAATCGATATAGCAAAACTGAGGATGCTGCTCAGTATATAAACAAATGCGAAAGAGGTCGTAAATAGATGCAAATGCAAAAGTATATGGCAACGGGTCAAGGGTGAATGTGAGACGCCTCCAACACCAGGGAGCTTCCAACCTCCAGCGGCCAAAGACCAAGCTGTCCAATTTGGCTGCTTCAATTGGCTGTTTCATTGGCTGTTGGGACTGGGGTGGGTCATAGCTGTCCAATCACGTGTGGTCTGCACTGGAGCTTGGCACGACAAGAAAAGATTATGTCAGCTCGAATTTGAGGGGAACCCGCTACAATATGTCTAACAGGCAGCACCCCCGCTGTTATCGCAAAAAAAAGCTTATCGTGAGCATCGTCGACGACATCAGTGACGAAGTTTGCTGATTTGGCTCGGTTTGCAAAATTCAACGTCAAGCAACATCACTCGGATATATTGCAAAAATAGTACAAAACCCAGACTAAAATCAAAATGGCATCATCCGCGCCGGCCGACAAAGCCGCTGTTGATGCCCTCAACACGCAGCTCGACAACGCCCTCGTCGTCATCCAGCAGTTCTCGGCCTTTGTCAAGGGCGTCTTTGCCGAAGCCGCAAAGCTCAAGGCTGTGCCAGTGACGGAGGAGCCTGTATCTCTGCCTACAGAATGGGAACCGGCGACAGAGTTTGATGCGCTCGCGCTGGCCCGCGATGCCGCCACGCTCTCGCGCGCACACGGTACCAAGATCTCGCTGCTGATGATCAACGAGCCCTTTACCCCGTCAGCAATCGGCACAGTCGTACGCGAACTCGTCAGCGGGCCGATACCCGCACTTGCAAAAGCCGCAGAGGTCTGCTACGCCGACCGCTACACGCATCATATGCGACAAGAACTGGCGCGGCGCTGCGGCAGCGTGCTCGACCAGATGCAACAGCTGTTCAAAGCGATCCCGCGCGACGGCCGCGTCATCCCCGAAGGCGAGCGCAGCAGCGGCGTGTCGAAAATCAACAAGGCCAACAAGGCCCAGTCGGACCGCGGCAGCTACACAAAAATCGGTGTGCTGTGGTCCGAGTGCGACGGGCTCGTGGCGTTCACCAACCGCGGCGTCGCCGGCCACCTGGTGCAGACAGTCAACGAACTGGCCGACATGCTAAAGGACGAGCAGGAGGAGCTCAAGGAGTGGGGCGACGAGGAGGACGACGATGACGAGGACGACGATGTGGACGACAGCGGCTACGACGACGGCGAGGACGACGACGCCACCGACACGGGCGGCAACCAGCACGACGCGAACCAGGCGATCTTGGATGCGATGATGAGCACGCGCCACATACCACTCGACGACCCCGAGGGTCTGCGTCCGCGCCTCGACGCTGCCATCAAGAAGATCCGGCTCGTCGTGCTGCTGTGCCGCGCCGTGGTCAAGCGCCGGCTCAACAAGCTGCCGGTACCGCTGCCAACCAAGACGCCGAGCGATGTTGCACCACGGCTAGACGGCTCGATCGTTGCGCTCAAGACAATAGCCGACCGATTCGAGGACCTTGCGGCGGCGTTCTATAAGCTGAGCGTGCTCGAGGTGGATGCGGCCATGGACGACTGTTTTGCGGCGGCGATATCGGCATCGGAGCAGCTGCGGCGGCCATGGACGGGCGATGCCGAGGCCAAGGACGAGTTCACAGACTGGGTGACCAAGTTCCAGACGGAGATGAAGGCCGCCCCGGTGAAGCCATAGGTCGTTGTTGGTTCTCTTGCTTCAGCGTTTTACATATGATGGCATGACGGCGTTTCGGGTCTCATTTGTTTTCCTACTTTTTACATTCGTCATGAATATTCAAAATCCCCTACATGGTATCATACTTAACACGTCTCTTAGTTATGAATTACATGTCGTACTCCGAGCTCTCGCTCACTCTATCTACAACTATCGTGAACCTCAACCGTGACGCATTGCGAGAAACTCGGCTGTTGATTTCTGCGATCATCTTTACGATATAATGCGAGACGTGTATGATATAGTTGTTTTGAATTTTACTGATTTTCCCAAGCCATGAGCGATCAAACCTTTTTATTTTATTTAGTTTTGAAATAATTGAGCTCGAAAACATTTTGTTTTTGAAAAACATCATAAAGTTTTTAATTAATTTTGAAGATATCATCAACAAATAGCAAATAGTTTCGGCTTATCTGCGAATTATCCCAATAATAGGACAATACCTTCACAATCATCACATAATTAAAATAGTCACTCGCATGACTATATTCGCACCAAACAAAAATCAAAACTGACGATGCTGTACAGCCTCGACGCAAGGCTACATGATCTAAGAGACTTGCCACATCACACTGGCTTTTACCTACGGTAACACTGGCCGTTACGTTGATTCACTTGCACAGACTCGCCTGGCCGTTGTTGTGCTACTCGACTACCAAGTGACCACGGACAGACACAGACGCAAACACAAACACAGGCTCACCGATGTTGAACACATGCACCCGGCCTATTCTCGAAACGCATAAAAGTCAACAAACTGCCCCTTGGCAAACATTGTAGGTACAGAGCAACACGCGTCGCGTCTGGTAGTTTGAGAACAAGGCCAAACAGGTTAGCAAAGTCTGTGCTATGACTGTATCTATTTTGAGCTATCGGCGAGATATTTGCAATGTTTGCAATGCATTGCACTGTCACTCGTCTTCGTACTCTGAATAACATTACAATCAGCCGTGGAGACAATCGTATTCGCTGCATTTAGCAAGTTTTTGGATACTTTAAAGGAGAGAGGCATGTAGAGATGGAAGATCACAAGCATTTGGTTTTCGGAATCTGAGCGGCGGACGGTCTATATATCGAGGAGCTTCATGGACGATGTCAAGCTGCTTTGTAGCTATGTGAAAGAATCACACAAAGCAAGCAAATGTTGTGTTATCTGTCCCGTCATCTTTCGCTTCTCAAATACCCTAGTTTGACTTGTTCGGCTCCGAATCTCACCAGAATCTCACCGAACGGTTGCTTATATTCCGCGATAATCGGATTATCTCAACCATGATATTTTTGACATTTGGGCGGACTTCAAGATACTGCCTGTTACAAAGTGATGATAACGAGGGCGAGACATGCAGATTGAAACATGTACGATTTTAACATGTGTCTAGAGGTGAATGGCGATAGATAAGGCTCGTATTCGTGAGTGCAAATTTTCACATTTCAGCATCACTCTCAATTGCTAGATGGAATTAAGGGATGCGAATACTGCTGGAATGCCACAATATTACGCCGAAGTAGAGAACAAGGAGCATCGACTGTAATAATATCATATTGAATGAACGCATTGTTCGTGTGGGTTTTACGATATAATACAATGGAGCATCACACAAAGCATTACACAAACATTACCATAGCAAGCTGAAGGGAGAATACAGCAAAAGTATGTCCTTCACGAAGTGCATCTACTCACGAACTGATCATGAAGTTGAAGACCATCTGATATCGTAGACCGGGATTCGCAAGTTGCAACCTCCGATGGTGTGAACGTTGACCTGCAGAGGATTGCTAGAACAAGTCGTCGGGACGCCCGGAAACGGTGGTGCCTGATGGACGCACGCGTGCCAAGAAGAACATGCAGTAGGCCATCACGACGCCAGACAAGTGCCTACGATACTCTCAAGAATACTCTCAAGAAAAGAAGTGAAGTGGGAGCGAAGAGGTTTCCGTTGATTCACGGATGTAGGATGTCTGTTACAGTTGGGTATGGAAGTACGGACCATAGGACTACAATCTATTTCAAAACCAAGCTTATGTCCGAAGTATGTCTCTGCATTGTGTGTTTGCTGTCTGCTATGTGTTGTAAATCGACGTGTCCCGCAAATAGGGTTCGGGGTCCGTCAAGTGTCCGTCAGAGTGGGAAAGGTAATGAAAGAAGCTAGTGGATGTACCTTTGTTGTTTTTTCCTTCTGTTTTTCTGTTGTTAGTCTAGAAGTAGAATATATCGAATATGCACATGTTAGGAGAAGATATCAAACAGACGTCAACAGCTCAAACACAGCCTCTCAGATACAGCAATCTCAAGATGCATATGCGACGGATATGGTTCTAGATGGCGAACAGACGTGAAGCTAAATCGCCGTAAAATACGAGTAGCCACGACGTACGATTTTGGCAAGGTCGTCGATCTTCGTATCTCTTTGTTTTGCTTTTGCTGTCTTTGCCTTTGTCGGCGTCTCATCATCAATAAGCTTTGTTGTCTTGTTTTACTATGAGACCACATTTTGATCTACGAAGAGTGAAAATGGTGATCAAGCAGCAAATTCAGAGCTTCGCTTTGAGAGACCTCGTTTCGGCTGCTCAACTCAAAAGATCATCTCGTCCGACTTTGTCTTTGACATGTCTATTTACTGCCCATTTCATACAAGAGAGGTCTATCTCGAAATAAAGATTATGCCCATCAAACAGGATGTGTAAATAGCGAACATCTCACGAAAACGGTTAATTAATGATCTACGAGCTGATAATGTTTTGAACTTGCCAAGCGAACCTTATGATACGAATCTACATTTCGAATCTTATTCTGATCTCGAACCTAGAAGAACGTTGAATTCATATTAAATTGTAGTTTTGTAAGATCTACTCGTAAGGTCACGCCACATAATACAGTCAGCTTCGCTTGGCTTCACTACCATCACAGATACACCACTATGCACTCGTCTCCAATTTCCCAAAAGTAAACCAATGGACACCTACATGCATGGCGGCTGTCAAGCGATGTACCTCTCCGTGCCATTCTAGTTCTCTTTGGATCAATTTGGATCATTTTTTGAATTATTCTGCTGAATAAAAAATGTCCCAAGACAAAAAGTCTCCAAAAAGTCTCCAAAAGTCTCCGGCAGTTCGGAGACTTTTGCACATCACTGTAGTTTTGGGCGTTGGATGCATCCTCGGCAGCGGGCCGTTAGTGTATCGTTTTATTCGTTTTTTTTGTGTGTATTTTTGGCTGTGTCGACGTGGGTTTGCTTTGAGTTTTGATTTCGAGATTTTCTGAATCTTTGCTTCCTTTTCAGATTCAAATTCAAAACGTTGACAGACAGCTGTACTGAGTTTTCAAACTCAGAATCAACAGATAGGGGCTGTAATAAGCGCACTCGTGTTCGTATCCGTTCGGTGTTGTGGAGGAATTGGGAACCCGGGCCCGGCTGTAGAACACAGAACAGTTTGTGGCTTTCTAGCTTCCTCTTCCTAGCTCTCACCTTGTACTTTGTACTTTGTAGCACCTCTTCATCTGGACCCTGTCGTGTGCTTACAGTATTTGCCCGGCTGTCGGCTGTCTCTGTCGAACCGTAGTCTGAGTCTGAGTCTGAAGTCTGGAGTCTGTAGTCTGTATTGTCGCGTGCCTGGATTCGCCACAGGGGAAGTCGGTTCTTCTTTCACTGCCGTAGCCCGTAGGCAGACCGTATCTTACATCGTACTCGGGTGCTGTCAGTGCTGCATTTCGAAACGACATCCAGCGTAATCGTGTGAGATGGAATGTGTTGATATCGTACGTCAAACTTGAGTTGATTGTTCCATTGTTGTATGTCGTTGGACGATGATCTCCCAGAGCCGCTTCGTCAAAGGGATAGAAGATCAACAAAGCGTGGCATGCACGATATCAATGCAAGGCATAGATTCAAGAGACCTGGAACGCACTGCACTTATATATATCTCTGGCATGGAGGGAGGTGTAAACTTTGATCATGTCAGGCTATTGTAACTCCGATGAAGATGCCCGGTCGGTTACACTCATCTCACTGAGCTTGGGCCGCTGTCAAATGTATTTACTTGAATGTAAATAGTCAATAGTTGCACTCTGCTACACTTCACTACAAAATCTACAAAATAACATCTAATATTCCTTCGATCTGGGGTCGGCAGAACATGGCCGTCCAAGCCTCGTTTGCTGGATAGGGACTGGACCGGACAATATCGGCGTACTCTGGCCGTCTCAGTAGTACAGAGAGAGACTGTGTAAGAGCGTAAGTCGAATACACGTATTCACAGGGCGAAGCGAAGAAAAAAGTGAAAAAGGCCAGAATGGAGTCGGAATGCTGAGAACCCGAGTTGGTGTTTGGTATCCACTCACACTAGAATGTATAATATGATTGGCTGTAATGGACTGTGCTGGTAATGTCGCTCACACGGTGTTTACAAAAAGTACCTACTCTACTAGCTAAATTACCAGCAAACAAAGTACACAGTGTATATAGAATGCGCGACTTCATCGCGTGTTTGCACTCGTCTGCGCTTTGCGACGCCCTTCTCACGTCCACTCAGACACGGCGTGTCAGCGCTCAATGTTACATTCAGTTTCTAGCTCCAGCGCGGAACAATCTTACGCCTAGAAGCCAAGAGCCGTCAGATCAAACAAGCACAGATAAACAGCACTGAAAGCAGAGTACTGAATCACTGGAATGTTTTGGATTCTTGAGACTCTTCACAGCATAGGCGCTGACGATGGACGAGGATATTTTGACAGAATTAGAGTTGTCTGAATTCAGTGGTGTCTCAGTAGGTCGAGACTGATGATCGACAAGTGGCTAACAATCAAAGTAGCGGCTCGTTTAGGTTTCTTTGGCCAAGTGTGCCCGATCAGTCAGCACCAACCTGTCACAAGGGAAGTGAAGTCACTGGCAGATGGTATTACTCTGACAGCAGAAGCAGCAGAAGAAGAAGAAACAGAAGCAGACCGAGAATCATCCGTTCTTGGCAGTCGCACTCTTGCTGCGCCCGCCGCCGTGAAGCCGTCGTTCTGTCAGTCCGCCGACGCTTCGGGGCTGGCGATGGACCGACGAAGAACGAGGACGATCGTCAAGCAGGCAAAGGAACAAACAACAAGAAACAATGCCATCCGGACTATGCCAGCAGCCCGAGTAGGCACCGACATTTAAAACACCTGTATCAGCTTTCTGCACTCGTCTACAGGTCTCATCTTGATCATCAGAATGTAGCGTGCGTTCTTGGCGATCATTGCTTGCCCCCACCTCGCTTGGTCTCAGCACTGCCCAGAGCCGTCTTATTGTTCAGTACTGAGTACCAGAGGCTAGAGACTAGTAGCTACATTTGCATGTCCCAATCGGCTTCGATTTTTCAGTCGGGGTGTTCTTGGAGTCCGTGGTGGAACCCACACACCCTCTACCATTCTTGGATTTTTGTTTGTTTTTGGGTTGATTTGTCTGTTTTTATTTGATTTTGCAGTGCTGAGTTTGATTTGCTTTGCTTTGATTTTCAGAGTACCTGGTATCTGTCCAATAACTGTTCACTGTGATCTGATCGGTAGTCGGTACGAGGCGCAGAGACTCACTATGAATCATCGGTTTCTTTTAATTTTATTTTCTCTTTGATTTTCTCTTTGGTTTACTTTCTTGGGGTTTCTCTCTTTGAATTTCTTTCCGATTCTACAGCTCTGGTCAGATTTATGCCACAATCTACTGAATACACCATGACTTCATCTGTAATTTCATATCGTGTTCGCTCGCCTATCAGCCTCGATGTACCCTGTCTATCTACCTGTCAGACCTATCAGTCCAGTGCCATCCCAATCTCATCACCACGTCGTAACCCACACGCATGCCTCTGCTGCCCTATTTTAATCACTGCAATCAAAATTCTTATTCTTATTCTTACTCTCTTCAGTAAATTCCTCTGTAATGCTATGCCTCGTAAACACCAATGGCCCACAGCTCTCCTTTCCTCTGTCCGTCGCCATTTACTCATCGGCTCTTGGCGAACCTGTACATAGCAGCACGCTATCACAAAGAAACTACTTCGTAAAATGCCCCTATGCATGCCCCGTACAGGACTAACACCTACAGCGCCTCACTCGCCTTACGCAAGGAGCCTTACAGTGCTCCATCCCCCTATTTGCCCCGTCCCCAGTCGGGCTCGGGGTCTTAGCTGTCCCTTCCAGTGGTCTCGTGTTCGTGTTTTACGTCATTTCCCTCCATTTTCCCTATTTCCGCTTCCCCTTATTTTCTACAGTATTCTGGAGTCTGTGTTGCGCTTGCTTTGTACGCCCCGGCTGCTCTCGACGGCGTGCTCCATCATTCCGTTGTAAGCTGCCATGCGAGCTACAGGGTGTTTGTTTTGATTTTATCTTTTTTATCTTTTATCTCTAGTCAATAATACTTTCTAAAACTATGTAGCATCCCAGATCGAGCTATTCGTCGTCTTTGAATAAAAACTCCCTCCCCCCCTCGCATCCTAATCCGTTCGTTTTTCTTTTTTTTCTTTTTATCCTCTCCATCTTCAAGGGAAGCTTTCCTACAACGACATCTCAGACCTCAACTATCACAGGACCACTTCACTGCTCAGTCTTGTCTCCATTGTTGTCGGACCAGCACCCTAATATCACGCCTCTTTAATACGCCAATTTCGACCCGGTACACTCGCCAGCTAATTTACAGTATAACACCACCCGCTTAATTCAAACACCACCACCACCACCATGTCCTTTGTCGGGGGTGGTTCCTTCGGGAACTACGACCAGACTGCCCAAACTCAGGGCGCTCCTATTTCCCACCGCCAAAATGTCTACGACGACGAGGTGAACCCCGTTGTCTCCTCCGGCGCTGACGATGCCGGCACCCGCGCCACCTCGCTCACAGAGACCGGCTCGGCTGCTGGCCCCGGCGGCACGCCCATTGCCAACAAGACCAAGGCTGTCGACAACGGCAGCACTGGTGGCGACGATGACGACGACGACGACGGTTCTGAGATGCAGCGCCGCCAAAGCGCCGTCCAGGCCCTGGCCCGCACATACACCCAGCAGTCCATGGCCTCGGGCGCCATTCCCCCAGGCCACCACAACGTCTTTGCTGCCGCCGCTCAGCCCGACTCGCCCCTCAACCCGGCCAGCGAGAACTTCAACGGCCGCGCCTGGGCCAAGGCTGTCGTCGACATGGTCGCCAGCGAGGGCCACGGTTTCCGCACCTCGGGTGTCTCCTTCCAGAACCTCAACGTCTACGGCTACGGCAAGCCCACCGATTACCAAAAGGACGTCGCCAACGTCTGGCTCGAGACTATCAGCCTGGCCCGCAGTGTCATGGGCGGCAGCCAGCGCCGCATTGACATCCTCAAGGACTTTGACGGTGTTGTCGAGAAGGGCGAGATGCTCGTCGTGCTGGGTCCCCCCGGTGCCGGCTGCACAACCCTGCTCAAGACCATTGCCGGCGAGACCAACGGTATCTACGTCGACGAGAAGTCCTTCTTCAACTACCAGGGCATGGCTGCCGAGGAGATGCACTCTAAGCACCGTGGTGAGGCCATCTACACCGCCGAGGTCGACGTCCACTTCCCCCAGCTGTCTGTTGGCGACACCCTGACCTTTGCCGCGCGCGCCCGTGCTCCTCGCAACATCCCCGCCGGCATCCACAAGAACCTGTTCTCCGACCACCTGCGCGACGTCGTCATGGCCATGTTTGGTATCTCCCACACCATCAACACCCGCGTCGGCAACGAGTACGTCCGTGGTGTCTCCGGTGGTGAGCGCAAGCGTGTCACCATTGCCGAGGCCGCCCTGTCCGGCGCGCCCCTGCAGTGCTGGGACAACTCCACCCGTGGTCTCGATAGTGCCAACGCCATTGAGTTTGTCCGCACTCTGCGCACCCAGACCGAGCTGTTCGGCAGCACCGCCGTCGTGTCCATCTACCAGGCGCCCCAGAGCGCCTACGACATGTTCGACAAGGTCACTGTTGTCTACGAGGGTCGCCAGATCTACTTTGGCCGCACCACCGAGGCCCGCCAGTACTTTATCAACCTGGGCTTCGAGTGCCCGCCGCGTGCCACGGCCCCTGATTTCCTGACCTCCATGACCGCCCCCGCCGAGCGCATCGTGCGCCCCGGCTTCGAGGGCCGTGCGCCCCGCACCCCCGACGAGTTTGCCGCCTGCTGGCGCAAGTCCGAGGAGTACAAGGCGCTGCAGGCCGACATTGAGGCTTACAAGGTCAGCCACCCCATCAACGGCCCCGACGCCGAGGCTTTCCGCGCGTCTAAGCGCGCCCAGCAGGCCCGCTCACAGCGCGCGTCCAGCCCCTTCACGCTGTCCTACAACCAGCAGATCCGGCTGTGCCTGTGGCGCGGCTGGAAGCGTCTCATGGGCGACCCCAGTCTGTCCATTGGCGCGCTGATTGCCAACGTTATGATGTCCCTGATTGTCGCCTCCGTCTTCTACAACCTGCAGCCCGATACCACCAGCTTCTACCGGCGCGGTGCCCTGCTCTTCTTCGCCTGTCTCATGAACGCCTTCTCGTCTGCCCTGGAAATTCTCACTCTGTACAGCCAACGTCCTATCGTCGAAAAACACTCCCGATACGCTCTCTACCACCCGTCGGCCGAGGCTGTGTCGTCCATGCTCTGCGATATGCCCTACAAGCTCACCAATACCATCACGTTCAACATGGCCATCTACTTTATGACGGGCCTGCGTCGCGATGCCGGCCACTTCTTCTACTACATTCTGATCAGCTTCATCACCGTTATGGCCATGTCCATGATGTTCCGTACCATCGCCTCGTCCTCGCGCACCCTGTCGCAGGCCATGGTGCCCGCTGCGCTGATCATCCTGGGCCTTGTCATCTTCAGTGGTTTCGTCATCCCCATCGACTACATGCTGGGCTGGTGCCGCTGGATGAACTACATAGATCCGCTTGCCTACGCGTTCGAAGCCCTCATGGTCAACGAGTTCTCTGGTCGCCAGTTTGAGTGCACGAGCTTTGTCCCCAGCGCTGCTGTGCCCGGCTACCAGAACGTTGCCGATGCCAACCGTGTCTGCTCCGCTGTCGGCTCCGTTGTCGGCCAGAGCTTTGTCGACGGCGATGCTTACCTGAACAAGAGCTTCAAGTACTACCACTCGCACAAGTGGCGGAACGTCGGCATCATCATTGCTTTCATCATCTTCTTCTTCTTGACTTACATGATCACTGCCGAGCTTGTTTCTGAGAAGAAGTCCAAGGGTGAGGTCCTCGTGTTCCGCCGCGGCCACAAGGCTGTTGCCTTTGACGACAAGCACAAGGTTGATGCCGAGTCCGGTACCCGCGTCTCTGGTCCCGTCAACGAGAAGGCTGGCTCTGGCTCCGACAAGGAGAGCGGTGCTGGTTTCCTGCAGGCCCAGACTGCCGTCTTCCACTGGCAGAATGTTTGCTACGACGTCAAGATCAAGAAGGAGAACCGCCGCATTCTGGACCACGTCGATGGCTGGGTTAAGCCTGGTACCCTGACTGCTCTCATGGGTGTGTCTGGTGCCGGTAAGACTACTCTTCTCGACTGCTTGGCTGACCGTACTTCCATGGGTGTGATTACTGGTGATATGTTTGTCGACGGCCACGAGCGTGACCAGTCCTTCCAGCGCAAGACCGGCTACGTCCAGCAGCAGGATCTGCATCTGCAGACCACCACTGTCCGCGAGGCCCTGAACTTCTCTGCCCTGCTCCGCCAGCCCGCTCACGTCCCCCGCGCCGAGAAGCTCGCCTATGTCGACGAGGTCATCAAGCTGCTGGATATGCAGGAGTACGCCGACGCCGTTGTCGGTGTCCCCGGTGAAGGTCTCAACGTCGAGCAGCGCAAGCGCCTGACTATCGGTGTCGAGCTCGCTGCCAAGCCCCCTCTGCTGCTGTTCGTCGACGAACCTACTTCCGGTCTGGATTCGCAGACCTCGTGGGCCATTCTGGACCTCCTCGAGAAGCTGACCAAGAGCGGCCAAGCTGTTCTGTGCACCATCCACCAGCCCTCGGCCATGCTCTTCCAGCGCTTCGACCGTCTTATGTTCCTGGCCCGCGGTGGTAAGACTGTCTACTTTGGCGAGATTGGCGAGAACTCCAAGACCATGACTAGCTACTTTGAGCGCAACGGCGGCTTCCCCTGCCCTCCCGATGCCAACCCTGCCGAGTGGATGCTCGAGGTCATTGGCGCTGCCCCTGGTTCCCACTCCGATGTCAACTGGCCCGAGGCCTGGCGCGCGTCCCCCGAGTACAATGCCGTTCAAGCCGAGCTGCAGCGTCTCAAGGAGAACCCCGGCCCCGCTGCTGAGAAGTCGTCTGCTGATTACCGCGAGTTTGCTGCCCCCTTCTCCGTTCAGTTCAAGGAAGTTGTCATGCGTGTCTTTGAGCAGTACTGGCGGACCCCGTCGTACATCTACTCCAAGATGATCCTCTGTATCCTGGTTGCTATGTTCATTGGTTTCGTTTTCTACAAGGCGCCCCTGACCATCCAGGGCTTCCAGAACCAGATGTTCTCCGTCTTCAACTTGCTCACTGTCTTTGGCCAGCTTGTCCAGCAGACCATGCCCCATTTCGTCGTCCAGCGCTCGCTTTACGAGGTCCGCGAACGCCCCTCCAAGGTCTACAGCTGGAAGGTCTTTATGATGTCGCAGATCGTCGTCGAGCTGCCCTGGAACACGCTCATGGCTGTCATCATGTTTGTCCTCTGGTACTACCCCATCGGTCTCAACGAGAACGCCATTGCCGCCGGCCAGACCGCCGAGCGTGGCTTCCTCATGTTCCTGCTGCTCTGGGCTTTCCTGCTGTTCACCTCGACCTTTACCGATCTGATCATTGCCGGTTTCGAGACCGCCGAGGGTGGTGGCAACGTTGCCAACCTGCTGTTCTCGCTCTGCCTGATCTTCTGTGGTGTCCTTGCTACTCCCTCCAGCATGCCCCGCTTCTGGATCTTCATGTACCGAGTATCACCGTTCACATACCTGGTATCTGCCATGTTGTCTGTCGGTGTCGCCAACACCCAGGTCACCTGTGCCGCCAACGAGTACCTCACCTTTGACCCTCCCTCGGGCCAGACCTGCTACCAGTACCTGAACGACTACATGATCGCTGCCGGTGGCTACGTCACCAACGCCAACGCCACTGCCGACTGCAACTTCTGCTCCGTCAGCGACACCAACATGGCCCTGGCTGGCGTCCAGTCGCACTACTCTGAGCGCTGGCGCAACTTTGGCATCCTCTGGGCGTACATCATCTTCAACATGTTCGCTGCCCTGGGTGTCTACTGGCTTGTGCGTGTGCCCAAGAAGAAGTCCACCAAGGTCAAGAAGGAGTAAGCAGCTGTATGCTTCCTCTAGCTGTCTTTCTTCTCCCTTGTGATACCAACCTTGCTTCCACTTCTACTTCTTCTTCTCACACTCTCTTTGCCTGACGTTCTCTCTTATTTTCTTTAATTAGCATCATGCTATGTACGGCATGCGACCTTTGAGTTATGTCTCTTGTTTTCATTGTCATGACTTCATGTCATCACCCTCACTCTTATTTCCTACTCTTGTCTTGTTTGCGATTTGCTTTTCTGTTTCTGTTTCATTTTGACACATTTGTCCAACATTCTCTCATATTTCCTTCTGTTATCACTGTCCTGCAATCTGGGTATTTAGACACAGTATAGACTGCTTTATAGACTTAAGTCCAAGCTATTTCCGATATCGACTTTGACTGTGAATTCATCGTAGAGTGTGAACGACTTAACTTGCCGTTATCCCGGGTCGGGTTGTGCAGGCAACCAGATGGTTCTGTAGTGTAAGTAGTTGATCACCCAGAAATTACCTGATAGTATCACTAAATGTACTAGCTTGTAAGTTTTTTTGGAAATGTTGAAATTTGAGCTTGAAACTAACAGCACGATCAATCGATAACAATCTTAAGAAAACATGACATAACAATCCTAAACGCCTCTAACATAAACCCAGCAAATAGCTATCCCTAAACAATAAACAAAATCAGACAGAATATTAAATCTAAGCAAAGGAAACAAGCTTGCTCTTAGCGCACACAGCCTTGGACAGCGTCTGGATCGAGCCAGAAGACAGCAGTTCCAGGACCTGCATGTTGGCCTCGAACTCGCGCGTGATAAAGTTACGGATCTCAATCGCAACGAGCGAGTCCAGAGGGTAGTGCGACAGCGAGCGCGTCACATCCATGTCCTCGGGCTCCATCATGAGCACGGCGGCAATCTTGTCGACGAGACCGGCAGCGACAGCCTCCTCAGCCTCGGGAAGAGTCTGCGCGGCCTTGAGCAGCGCGTTGAAGGAGACGGCAACAGCACCGCCGTTGGCAGCGTTCTCGGCGGCGGCCTGCTCCTCCATGGCGATGCGCAAGTGCTTGAACTTGGCATCCTGGGTCCAGAAGGGCTGCATCGAAGGGGTGATGCGCATGCCGGTGATGGTATGGCCCTCGCAAGTCTCGTCAAGGCGGCCAGTAATGGCAGCGCCCAGCAGAGCAAGAACCTCAGCCTCGCAAATGCTGTCACTGCCCAGGTTGCGGGCGACCTCGGCGAGCTTGTCGGCGTTGTTGGCCAGGTAGCCCGAGTCGGACACCATGGTCAGATCCAGCGACGAAGCAGGCTGGCCGGCAGTGCGGCGCTGCTGCACGAGCGCGTTAAGGAAGCAGTTAGCTGCAGCATAGGCACCCTGGCCACGGTTGCCGACGGCACCAGCAGCCGAGGAGATGGCGACAAAGAAGTCAAGGGGCGCCTTCGTCTCGTTCAGAGCGTGGTGGAAGTTCCAGCCACCGCGGACCTTGCCCTCAATGACCTTGTCGTAGTCCTCGAAAGTCATCTTCTCAAAGAGGACATCGCGCAGCACCATGGTACCGTGAACGATACCGCGGACGGGAGGAAGACCGGACAGGCCGACAGCCAGCAGCTCATCAACAGACTTGCGGTCGACGACATCGCACTGGCGCACGTAGACGTTGGTGCCAGTCTCGGTGGCCAGGTCGTCGATCAGGGTCTTGACCTCACCGGTGGCAGAGCCAGTACGCGACACGAGCACAATGTGCTTGGCACCACGCTTGGACATCCAGCGGGCCATGCTGCGGCCCAGACCACCAGTACCACCGACAAGGACGTAGGTGGCGTCGGCCTTGAGCAGGTCTGACATCTGGTTCAGCGAGGCAGTGGCGCGCACAACGTCCTCAGCGTGGGGAACGACGACCATCTTGCCCGGGGTGCGCGTGGCAGCAGAGCTGTGCACGGCCTTGAGGGCGTTCTCAATATCCGAGATAGGGAACGAGGTGATCGGCGCAGCGGGGCGGATCTTGCCGTACTTGAGCAGGCTCGAGACATCGGCCACCAGGCGGCGGACAGTCTTGGGACGCTCGGATGCAAGAGCAAAGATGTCAACGGACATGTAGCTGGCGTTGCTGGCATCGGAGCTGCTCATCTCAAGCAGGCGGCGCGAGGACGAGGTGTCGCGAGGGGCAATGTCGACGAAGCGGCCAAATTTGTTCAGAGTAGCCCAGGACTCGCGAACAGCCGCAGCGCTGGACAGCGAGTTGAGCACAACATCAACACCCTGACCGCTGGTAGCCTGGCGAACAGCGCGGCCAAAGGAGTTGTCGCGGCTGTAGAAGATGTTGGACTCGGGGATGTTGTACTCCTCGGTCAGGAGTGCCTTCTTGTCGGCACTGCTGACAGTGGCGTAAACATCGGCACCGATCATCTGGGCAAGGCAGATGGCGGCCTGGCCGACGGCACCGGAAGCGGCGTGGATGAGGATAGAGTCACCCTCGGCCAGGCGGCCCAGCTCGATCAGACTGTGGTAAGCAGTGACATAGGCGAGAGGGAGCGCAGCACCGGCCTCGAAAGAGACAGAGGCTGGAAGCTTGAAAGCCAGAGTAGCAGCGGTGCGAGTGCGGGTGGCAAAGGCACCGTGGGTGGGGGTCAGGGCAGCGACGCGGTCACCAGCACGGAACTGGGTGACAGCAGAGCCGACAGCCTTGACCAGACCACTAGCTTCAATACCCATGGAGTTGACCTGGCCCTTGGTGGCGGTAGCGAGGTCGCGGGCGTTGACACCGATGGCCTTGACCTCAAACTCAATCTCGTCAGCGGCCAGGTCCGTGCTGGCAAGCTCGGTGTCCTCGACAAAGTGGACAGTGTCAAGCGCGCCTGAGCGACCCAGGGTCATCTTCAGCGAACGGCCCTCGACACCAAAGGCAGTAGGCTCCAGGATGTCAGGGTGCGTCTGGCGGTGGACGTAATCGTTCATGTCCGCATCGTTAATGATGCGGGGCGTGAAGAAGCGCCCGTTCTGCTCGGAGAACTCGAGGTCGCTGGTGTTGGAGGCGGCAGCGCCAAAGGCAGCCTCGAAGACGCGGGCAATAGCAGCACAGGTCTCATCCTCGGGCAGCACGTGGGTGGCATCGAGGTCGAGAGTAGCAAACTTCATGGCGCTCTCGGAGCGGATGACACGGCTCAGACCCAGGATCATGTTGGCGTCAGGGTTGGACGACTTCGTGTAGGCACCGCGGACGACCCAGAGGCAGGCCTCGGCCGTGGTCAGGACGCTCTTGAGGGCGTTGAACTCGGTCTCGGTCAGAGTCGACAGGACAGGGCGGCTGAGCTCCGAAACGAAGATGCAGATCTTGCCGGCGACGTCGACTGTCTCGAGCGAGCCAGTCTCAGGAGCAACACCAGTGGCCTTCTGCAGAGTGGCAGACAGGCCAGAGGCGAGAGCCTTCTGGGACTGGCTGTCCTCATGGATGATGACGACCTTGGCATCGGGGAAGCCCGAGGCGGCAGGCTCAGCGCCCTCAACAGGCTCGGTAGCCTCCAGGACGGGCTCCCACTCGAGCTTGTAGCACAGCTCGCGGGCAGCGTTGGCACCATCATCAAGACCGGACTCGCCCTCAATCATGGGCGAGATGACCAGGTTCTCGAGGGTAATGAGAGACTCGCTCGACTCGCGGTCGGCAGTGGCGTACAGGGTGACCTTGGCGGACTTCTCGCCCTCGACGGCAGCGGCAATGTCCTCGGCCGTGCAGTAGGCGCTCAGCAGGTTGCCGGGCTTCTGGGACAGCTCGATAGCCTTGGCCGAGACGGTCAGGCGTTCCAGCGAGGCAGGCAGGTAGACGTTGCGCACGCCGGTCTCGGTGCGGGCAGTGCCCAGGATGGGCCAGTAGAGCTCGATGAGCGATTCCAGGAAGCTGGGGTGCAGTGAGGGGCTCGACAGGTAGTGGTTGGGCATCTCGTTGGCGACGTCGATGACGGCCAGGTCAGCGCACGCAGCGTTGTCAGTGGCACGGCAGTTCTCGACGCCCTGGAAGGTAGGGCCGAACGAAACACCGAGCTCGTTGAGGGTGTCGTACATCTTGGCGCTGTTGACAACAGAGCCCGACTGGTCGCCGACAAGCAGCTTGGCGTAGCGCACGGCAGAAGCGGCCGTGCTGGCCTGGCGGACGCTGTCGACATTGTTGGTCTTCTCCTCGGTGGTCTGGGTGCCGACAAGACCGATGCAGTGCTCGGTCCAGCCCTTGGCCTGGGTGAAGGAGCTGATGCGGAACTGGCACAGGTTGGCGTCCGAGGCCGACGCGGGCAGCAGCGACGAGCCACTCTCCTGGTGCGGGCGCAGGGTGATGGTCATCTCAATGTCCTCATCGGGCACGATCAGGGGCTTGACGACGGTGACGTCGCGCAGCTCAAACGACTCGACGACGCGCGACTTCTTGCTGGCGTGCTGCGCGCTGGCCTCGAGGGCCATGACCAGGAACGCGGACATGGGGAACACGTTGAGCGACTGGATGCGGTGGTGGCGCAGCCAAGGAAGGTCATCGAGACGCACAATGTTGCGCCACGTAGGCTCAAGGTCGCTCGAGTAGATGGCCTCGACACCAAGAATGTCGCTGCGCTTGGCCGTGCGGTTCTTGTGCTTGTGAGTAGTACGCGACTCCTGCCAGTACTTGGTCGAGTAGTTCCAAGGGTAACGGGGCAGATCGGTCAGCAGCGTGGGCGGCTTGGGGGCCGAGTGGGCATGCGGGAAGTTGATGGCCTCGAAGTCGACGGCCAGACCGCGCATAAAGGTGGCAGCAGCGACGTCCATGGCCGTCTCGACAGCATCCTTCTTGCGGATGAGGGCCGAAGCGTAGGGGACCTTGGCAGCGGGGCCGCCGACGTGCTTGAGGATCTGCTTGATGGGACCCTGCATGCCGGAGTGGGGGCCAAGCTCGACGAGCATGTTGACACCAGTGCGGTACTCGCCAATGGGCTCGAGCATGGACTGCAGGGCCTCGTCGAAGCGAACAGCGCAGGTCAGGTTGTCGACCCAGTACGAAGCCTGGAGCTCCGAGGGGTCGGCGAGACGGCCGTGCAGCGACGAGTGGAAGCGCACGGGGGTCTCGGCAGGAGCCTTGAGCTTCTGCAGACTGGCCTGGTACTCCTTGGCCACGAGGTTCATGTGGTGCGAGTGGTAGGCCGTGTCGATCATGAGGCGACGGTTGAAGGCGCCCTTCTCCTCGCAGATCTTCTCGAGCTCGGCCAGGGCAGGCTCGTCACCAGAGATGGTCAAGCTGGAAGGACTGTTGTAGCAGGCAATGCGGACCTCCTTCTCCTTGAGCGAGTCGATGATGGGCTGGAACTCCTCCTTGCTGCCACCGACGGCCATCATGCGGCCCTTGAGGTCAGGGTGCTCGGCCTTGAGCACGGGGATCAGACGACCACGGTGGTAGGCAATGGCGATGGCAGACTCGAAAGTGATGATACCGGCAGCGTAGGCAGCACCAATCTCACCACTGGAGTGGCCGGCCACAGCGTCGGGCAGGATGTTCCAGCTGGCCAGCAGGTCCGTCAGCGCAAGCTGGACAGCTGTGCACGCAGGCTGGCTGATGTGGGCCTCGTTGACCTTGGAGGTCTCGGCGTCGCGGCTGAGCTCCTCGGCAAGCGACCAGGAGGCACCGAGAATGCGCAGGCAGCGGTCGGCGTGCTCGATGGCACTCGAGAAGACAGGGTACTGCTCGAACAGCTCGCGGCCCATGCCCCACCACTGGGCACCCTGGCCAGTGAAGATGAAGCCAATGCGCAGGGGCTCGAGCTCCTTGTTGGAGGAGTACTTCTCGCCGTTGATGGCTTCAATAAGACCGAACGAGTCGGTCGACGACAGAGCAGCGCGGACCTGCAGGTGCGAGCGGCGCTGACCCAGGGTGTAGGCAATGTTGTCCATAAGATCGGCCTGGAAGATCTCGGGGCGCTGCTCGAGGTAGATGACAGCGTTCTTCATGACGGCGGCCAGTGTGGACTTGTCGTTGGCCGTGAAGGGGTACAGCTTGCGCTGCTTGGCCATGGACATGGACATGTCGCGCTCGAAGCTGGGCTTGGCGCGGAAGGGCGCGGCCTGGAGCACGACGTGGCCGTTGGTGCCACCAAAGCCAAAGTTGTTGACACTGATGTACTTCTTGCCGCGAGGCCAGGGGCGCTGGTTGATGGGGACCTTGAGGTTCCACTCCTTCCAGGGGATCTTGGGGTTGGGAATCTTGAAGTCGTGGTTGGGCAGGATAAAGCCACGCTCGAGCATCAGCGCGGCCTTGATGATGCCGGCGATACCGGAGGCGGCCTCGAGATGGCCAATGTTGGACTTGACCGAGCCAATGTACAGCGGGTCGCGGACGGTGCGGCCCTGGCCGAGAACATTGTGCAGAGCGGTGGCCTCAATGGGGTCACCGACCTTGGTGCCGGTACCGTGGGCCTCGACGAAGCCGCAGTCCTTGGGGTCGATGCCGGACTGGCGGTAGACCTGTCTCATGAGGGCCTCCTGGGCCTCGCCGTTGGGCATTGTGATACCAGGGGTCTTGCCGTCCTGGTTGAGACCAGTGCCGACAATGACGGCACGCACGGGGTCGTTGTCGCGCAGGGCCTGGTCCAGAGGCTTGAGCACAACCATACCGCAGCCCTCGCCACGGCCGAAACCGGTACCGCGCTCGTCGAACGCGATGGAGCGGCCCGAGTCGGACAGCAGACGGCACGACGAGAAGGAGACCCAGAACTCGGGCAGCATGTTCAAGTGGCACGAGCCGACAAGGGCCATGCTGGACTCGCCGAGGCGGATGCTCTGGCAGGCCTGGTGGACAGCGACCATACTGGACGAGCAGGCAGTGTCCGAGGTGAAGCTGGGGCCGCGCAGGTCAAAGAAGTGGGACAGGCGGTTGGACTGCATGGCATAGGCGCAGCCGGTGGCCTGGTGCATGGGGATGGTGTCGCTGTCGCGGAACAGGTGCGACTCGTACTCGGGGAACGAGCCGCCGACAAAGACACCGACGTCCTTACCGACAATGTTCTGCTTGGGGATACCGGCGTTCTCGAGGGCCTCAAAGGAGCACTCGAGCAGCAGGCGCTGCTGGGGGTCCATGGAGATGGCCTCCTTCTCGGTCAGGCCGAAGAAGGGGGCGTCAAAGGACTCGAGATCGCACGACAAAAAGTTACCGCCCTTTGCGTGGAAGCTGCCACCCTTGCCTGCATTGGGGTGGTAGAAGGTGTCTGCGTTGAAGCGCTTCTCGGGCACCTCGCTGAAACCCGTGCGGGAGCGGGACAGCAGCTCCCAGAACTCGGCCGGGGATGAGACGTCGCCCGGCATGCGGCAGGCAATGCCGACAATGGCAATGGGCATGGGCTTCTCGCCCTTGTGTGCATCATTGGCGGCGGCACCCTGTGCGTCCGCGTCGACGCTGCTCTTTCTGGAGGGGTTGGTAGAAGCACGGTCGTTGACATAGCGGCCGTTGTCCGAGTCAAAGTACCCGTTGTCACTGGAGCCCGATGGGCTAGCAGATGTGTCGGGGGTCATGGCAATGGGCGCCATTTTGTGTGATAGGGAGGGAGAGAATAGAGGATAGAAAGAGACGTAGGAAATAGGATAAGTAGACGTTCAGATTCAGATCATTAAAGAGGTATGAGATCTCGTGATGTTGAGCTGTATATAGATGAGGCAGCTGGTGGTATAGAAGGGGTATAATTAAAAATGTATTAAGAAGTGAAGAATAGAAGATAGATGGTGGGATCTAGAAAGAATAGATGTGAAGGGAAAAGTAAATCAACGAGACAGATATCAAGAAGCAAAAATGAAGAGCCGAGATGCTTGGATGATATATAAGGTGAAGAAGAAGAGAGGATGGTCCCAAGAGCCGTTTATCTACCCGGAGCTATTTTGGTAGTGATTTAATAAGTGAATAATATCTTGATAAAGAGATGGAAATTAATATCGATAAATAAGGGAGATAGTGAAGAATAACCGTGACGTGACCCAGGGAGGCAGAGAGAGTAGCCAGTCGTAAGAGCAGCTCAGTCAAATCAAAACTAAATAATTTAAATTATAAAATCAAAAGTAATAATGAAGAAAATAAACAAAATAAGTAACAAGGAAGGAAGGCAAAGGGGTGGAGATGAACGATCAGCAGAAACATGTGTCTAAAGAGATGGCCAGAGACTAGAAGTAGAGCTAGCTAGTGGTGGCACCGTGGAGGGCAAAGGCTATGGAGTTGACTAGCAGCCAGCTACTCTCTTCGTCAATGCTAGCTGGAGAGATACCGGGCACGGCACAGTCACCCTTCATTTCATTATTCCTTTTTATGACTTCAACAGCTGGCTATGGATAAAGTGATCTCCTCAGGGGCGAGTTTTCATACTTTGTAGAAAGTACAGTGTGTCTGTAGCTGGCAGAACGAGCTGATGTCTGTAGTTGACCAGGCCATATCATCTGCCGTTCTTCATCTCGATGCTGTCGAACTTTAACGGCATGTCTTTCAGATGTCTTGTGTATTTCTGCAGTGTATTGTTGCATTGTCTTTTCTGAGTCCCTGTTCTTCAGCCAGTGTCTGTCCTTTTGCTGTGTGGTTCCTGGTTTTATGATTTGTTATCATATTTGATACCTCGCCAGCCATGCCAGCCTCCAGCTAGACAGATCCCTTGCCTCTGTGTCCTTGATTGCAATGTGCTCTTACGTGTCTGTGTCGTGTCTGCTGCGTGTTTACTTTCTGTCACTTTATCATTTACTCAGTACTATCAACTTCAATTTACTTCAGCGCCATGCCACGATCCCTGACGGTCCCTGTCTCTCCCTCGCCTGGTTGCCGATCCATGCCTCAACATGCCCTCGACTAGGTTGAATTATTTCGGACAACTGGATCTGACCCTGGTGTTCCTTCATCCTTGGGGAGGCAAACAGCACAGACTGTGTCATCTTTCTTGATCCTTTGCCGGCTCATTTCAATCAGTACGGAGTATTGCAAATAGTATTGCAAATAAGAAAAAGGTCAATTTGTTGCAATATGATGGATTCTCCCGGTGAGTCTGTCAGAGTTAACGTTAACCACGGCGTTAATTAGCAGCAGATCATATTGGCTACTGCACTCTTTAAATTTTAAATACACTCGGCGGGACCGCAGAGTGACCCTGAGTTTACGGAAAGCTTGAAGTAGAATAATAAATATAAAGTGGTAGCTAATACAATTCAAATTGAGTTCTCCGTCGAAAGAAGAAACAAATAGATGAAGAAGAAAAAGAAAAAAAAACAAGCAACGTACTTTCAATACACATAATCTAGAGACATCTGGATGAGATGCCTGAGGATACTCGCCTGGACGAATGGAGCGGGATGAGATGACGATTCACAGTCTGGACCTGTCTATCATCTACCGAGTACATCTGGCCATCTCGGGTTTGTTGTGCTCACAGCGCCATGCCGTTATCATGCATCGCCTTACACATCGTCTTACACATCGTCACGGATATGCAGAGTCCCGTTCTCACAGCATTGTTCGAGTGCATGATCAACAGCTCTAGACTCGATTACACGTCGCTTATCAACCGTGATTCATGTGTATGTGTGTTTATGTTTGCATGTCTGGGCATTACACCCGTCTCATGACGTGGTCTGGTTGGTGGGTAAGACTTCACAAGACATGTTCGAAGACTCTTTTGCCGTAATCGCGGCAGTGGTGATGATCGATACCAAGTAAAAAGAAACGAAACAAAAAGAAGAGACATCAAAGACATCGGTGGGCGTGGTATGTAAGCACCCTCGCAATGCATGCAAGACTCTTTGTTACAAGCAGGTTTTGTAGCACACGCGAAAGTGGTAAACTGAAGATGTGCACTGCACACGCCAGCCCGCCTTTGCACAGTAATAGCCAGCTTGGTTCTCAATATACGCATTACGTTGTGTATTCGTGGATGTTTGAAGGCACGCAGATCCATACCCAGCTGGAGCAGCACCGGTGGACCTGAGATGATCGTGATTAGAGGTAGAAAAACGTGAATCCAACTTATCGCCCTAACAGAGACGACCTCACTGTGCTGGCAAGTGATGGGGGGTTGTTTGATATGGGGAGGGATGAGGTGGAGGATGTGTGGCCGGGGAGAGTGTAAATAGTCGGTAGTGCAGATAGTGCAAATAGCAAGCAGCGAGTTAGGCTGGTAGTGTGAATAGTGAGTGGAACAGAGTAGTTGCCAGATTTGGTGTAAGTGATCGGCGAGTGGGTCCGCTGGGTGAGTACGGAGGAAGAACAGGAAGGGAGGTGCAGAGAGATTTCTATGCAAGGAACCCAGCGTGTCTCGCAGGAGATAGAGGGAGAATGGAAGGCGCAAGGGACAGAGCACCCAAAATGACGACAAAAAAAGGAAAGAACGGACGAGTGAACCCTTTCACATGTTAGACGGCAAAAAGGCAGTAGGGCCGGCTGTTCCTTCCCATCTGCAAGCATTGGCACGCGGCCAAAATGTTATGTAATCAACCAATTCAAAATAATTCACTTAAAAATATCAAATAACAGAGACGACACAAAAGACGACCAAAGAGAAACGTGTGCATGTAAATCGCCCCCGGACGGTCTGAACGAGACCGAAATAAATCAAGTAAAATACGGAGTAAAATACGGAGAACAGCAGGGGGTGCTGGGAGCTGACTGAGAAACACTCTCACAAACACACAGCTCACAGAAGAAGAAACAAACCGGAGATCAAGGCCAACATACAGGGTTCTCCTGGCTAGTCGAGCACTAAAACCAGAAACAGGACGCCTACTCCGTCGAGTACATCTGTTGGGCGGTAAATCTGCTCGCATCTGCCTGTACCAAGTTGAATTTAACTCTAAATTAGGTCGCCAGTTAATGCAGGGGCAGCAGTAAGAGGCAGGAGAGCAGCTAATAGCAGCTAGTAGGGCTGCCAGCCTTGTGGGTCCTGGTCCACTATTGTTATCGACACTTATCGCTGACAGCACTTTTGAGAAAAGCCAGCAAAATGATGTCGGTATGGAAGTGTTGAACGATATATCTTTGTCCGCATCTTTTGGTTTGGATTTTAACAAGCTCCCAGGTCTTCTTTGAGTCGTATTCGAATTTATTTTGAAGTTTTTGGGTGAATAGACGATAGATGTATTGTAGAAAAATCAAACATGTTTTTACTGCCATTTTTTTTTTATGTTTTCTTTTTTTTTTTTTTTGTCTTTCAGGATTTGGTTTGAATATTTACTACAGGTCGCACCCAAACTTTTAAAGTTAGAAAACTTTTGAGCCAAAAAAGACAATCACGTGATACAAAACAAATGACACAACTAATTGAGGTATTGGGATCTCTAAATTTAAGCATACTGCAGGTCAGGCCACTCGTTATTTGTGCTCGGATATCCAAGCCGTCTGTGCAAATTTAGTCTTTCGTCTCTACTTCGAAGTGATAATTCTTCAACATCTTCAACGATATCAAATTCAGAGTACAGGCATATCCCGACAGGCCAAGAACCATAGCTATCTGTCAAATACAGACCAACGTTTGAAGTTGACGAATACGGCAGACTAAGTTGGTGCAACTAGCGAGACCGAGCTTGTATTTAGCTACAGTTGCCAGCTGTGGTTAGCTGTATTTGCTGGCGCTGTTAGTTGCAGTACAGCTACAAGGATCAGGCACCTTGGCGGCAAGTTCCGTTGTTCAATTCAGAGTACTTCCTACATTTTCCCCTATTGCAAAGACAGGTGGGCCAGCGGTTGCATCTCCGTCCGCATTTGGGCATCACCTGAAGATCCCTCTATGACATCTTGTTGTTATCAAGCACACCAAGCTTACTCATTACGAAGAAAGAAATTATTGACGATTGGCAGTTATGCAACCACCACAGGATGAAATAAAGAAGCTCATAAAGAAAACAAACTGCAGATCGATCTTGCTTACACAGCACCACCACCATCTCGGCAGAGCAGCCCAGAGTATGAGCAGAAAACGAAAAGGAATAGGAATAGGAATACCGAATAGGAATGGGAGCAGGAATAGGATGGAGATTGCATAGAATTGCACTCTCATTGAATCTACAGCACTCGGTGCGTCTTTCTGAAGACAAAGGATGCTGAAGAAATGGCGATCTGTCGGCCAATCTGCCCGTGGCCGTTAACCCAATGCCTCATTCGCTGTTGTCTCATATGTCTGGAAACGGGCTTGATTCCGCAGGAGTTCATCCTTACAGAGTACTCTCCGATGTGTTGTTTGCGACATATTCAGTAGGTCTTGTATAGCCTGCCGACTTTCGACCTGGTCCTTTTGTGCCCCTTTGTCTTTAGGCAACGGCTACTACAACCGACTTACACGGCTCGATGTAACCCCAAACATCTGTCTAACATCTTGTGCAATGTACTTGTGTTACCAGCCACCAAAAGATACCTCGTATGACAGCAGCACATAAGGACAGTGCTGGTAGATGTCTCAGTCAGTGACATACACCCCACGCACCTACGACCTGCATTGGATTTTAAAACTGAAGCTTGGCAGCCTTATCTCACATGAACTCCAAAGTTGAAGACTCGATCTCGATACCGACAACATCTGGCCATCTAAACACATGTAGCCATTCTCAATCTGCCTTCATTCCGCCACTTCGTCTTACCCTTCCACACCACTTCTGCAGCGGCCCGCCGGGTGCACATTGTCGACCCTCCACCATCAGTTGTATTTAACCTGCATTCTTCATCGCGTGCCTGGATCACAACATCAATATCCAACAGATAACAGATGCCGCCACGGACACGTGCTGTTTACTATTTTAGTCCTCGTCTCGCTAGCACATGGCATGCCGGGCAGATTGTGCTACCGAGTAAATATCGTCCAATCGTCTAATCATCTAATGGTCTATGGTCCAATGGTCTAATCAACTATCGCCGCTCGCCTTTGTTCGAGATTGCCACTGCAGACGGCTTTAGATTAAATGTGCCAAAAATACTTCTCGAGCCGCCTGTAATTAGAGGCTATTCTTCACCGTGATACCAGTCGGAATATTCGCAATCTTTGTCTTGCGGGATTGATAACCAGACTACGGAGATATTCATAGACACTGCTAAAGCCGTCTTCCGTTTTCAAACCAGCCATGCCTGATATTGTCCGAGTCAAAGAAACATGCACAGGACGATCTTCCATCTTTCATTATTTCGGTATCCTCGTTACTACGAAGTGCATCTCGGACTTATTGCATGCATACATTCTCCGGAACCCTGGCCCGATTTGCAGTTGCATCATACCCTCGCCTCTGTAAAACAAGAGAAAACAAAGGAGAATTACGAAGTAAGAACAGAAAATGGGAAAACGACTGCGATACATCATACTTGGCCAAGTGCGCTGGACTCTCCCTTGATCTTCATGGACACCACCTCCACAGACAAAGACAAATGAGATGAGTAATATTACTGCAACGCTGCTGGCGATCTTTCTCTAGATTGATTTGGTATTTGCTCTAGATTTGATATCTGAGCTATCTGAAATGTGTAATCTGAATGGTCTGCACTATGAAGCTGTTATTGCCGAGAGCTCGGCTCGATTTCTGGTTCTGCAAATACCATCACCGATCAGACACATGCCCCCACGTCATCGTGTCTCTTACTCAAACTCATGTCTCTTACTCGCGTCCTGTTGACGACAACAATGAATGCAAATGCAGGTCTATCAATTGTATGAGTTGTATCAAACACGACGGTTGCGCGTACATGCGGCAGATCGCTGGAACGCTGTGTTGATCTTGAAGATTACAAGGCAGAATGAGGATACTCTGGTAAAAAAGAATGGAAAATGATCAAACCCATTAGGATGACATGCCAACGCGTGGATAGCAACATTTACTGCAATGCGCCTGTAATTGCTGCAATTTCAAGGTGTCAACAAGACGTGAAGAGAAGAAGCACTAGAAATCAAATCAAAACGTCATCAAGACGTGAGTTAGTCTACTTGCTCCTAGCTGACAGCTCCCTTGGCTACTTAGTATTTGCTCTGCTCCTACGGGGCACTACCCCCTCCCTGTGAGTTAGCTTGCATTGCTGAGTTGCAGGGTCTGATTCCCGCAATCCCAGCAGTCCCTCTGCCCCATACCATCTACGAGATACTACGGTAATACCACATCTTCATCTTTCACCTCCCCGTCGAACATGGGCCTACGATGTTCGGGTACCCGTGATCATCATTAATGTTATTTGTGTTGAGTTTTTACCACTTCAACAACCAATCTACGCCCTAACATAGCTGGTATCGATCTGATCTTCAAAACACTGCAACTCTCCCTTCAACGGTGTGCGGCACGCAAATTGAGAGCAGCAAGTAAAACAATCAAACCCAAACAGCCACAAAATAATCCAACAAATATCAAAAGAAATAAGAAAAGAATGCGTAGATTGCAAGGAAGTAAAACAAATAAGGACAGACAGTCTAGGCTTCCTACATGATCATCTATTGAGTATTACTGAGTAAGAAGAAAAAGAAATAAGACACGGCCAGCTTATGTAAATATACAAGTGACAAGTAGCACAGTCATTAACACCGTTCAAACAACCTGGCTAGATCTCTTGGCTTCTCCAAGCACTCGTTACTCCTTCTTTGTTTTGTTTCTTCCAACTTTGCATATGATAAGCTTTAAGCTCCGAGCATCTCGTACTCGTCTGATCATTCACATCTGATTTTATTTTGGCCGTTTCGTCTACCAACAACACATCAACACCGTCACAATGCCTATGAAGTTTCTCTGCCTTCCCGGTGCCTACGGCAGCGCGGATGTACGTTTTATTTAGTTAAACTTTACACAGTTTAGAGCTAACAGTCTAGAAATTCCAAGTCCAGCTGGCTCCCATCGTCAAGGAGCTGACTGACAGCGGCGATGCCATCTTCCACTTCATCGAGGGCCCTTGTACCGCCGTGCCGCCGCCCGGCTTCGAGGAGTACTTTGGCAACCCGCCCTACTACCGCTTCATGGAGCCCGACGAGGTTGCCGACGCCGGCGACAGCGACAGCAGCGACACCAAGGACGACGACGTGCTGACGCGTATTCGTGATTTCCCCGACTGCGAGACGCCCGAGGACACCATGCGCGAGCTCATGAAGGAGGGTGTCGCGACATCGCACCGCAGCACCAACAACGCGCTCAAGTACCTGCTCGACATTATGGAGAAGCAGGGCCCCTTTGACGGCATTGTCGGCTACTCGGAGGGCGCCACCATTGCCAGCACGCTGCTGGTGCACGAGCAGCGCCGCTTCCAGACGCTGGGCATTGCGCCCATGTTCAAGTACGCCATTTTCTTTGCGGGCTGGCCGCCGCTGGACCCGGACACACACGCCATGGTGCTGTCGGACGAGTCGGACATTATGATTGAGATCCCGACGTGCCACATTATCGGCAGCATGGACCCCTACCTGCACGGCAGCATGGCGCTCTACAATGTGTGCGATGCGGACACGGCGTACCTGTTTGACCACGCCAAGGGCCACACGCTGCCGCGCGACAAGGAGACGGTCAAGGAGCTGGCCGACGTTGTGCGCCAAGCCAAGAAGGACTACGATATCGGTGACGAGTGATCCAAGTGGCAATCGAGCAGAAAGGGGTAGTACACATCTTGCGTGGTAATAGAGCATAGAGGCATGGGTGCTGGCTTCGGAGTTTTCTGATTTATTTTTGTATTTTCTTTTCTTCTCTTCTTCTCCAATTCCCATTTACGATAGACCCTGACTCCCTGACATCATAGTTATTACCGGCCATTGCCCGATATGTGGATGAATGATCCCCAGATGCCTGTAACATAGCAGGGGCTGTTGGAAGGGGGACTTTTATTTTGACTGGACTTTCTTTTTCTTGCGTCTGTTATCCTTTGCTTGCTTCTTTGGGATTTATTTTGCTTTTATTTAGGATTTATCTCGATTAATCTACTCCAAGGCATTTGAATTTCTACTTCTCATTGCAGGGGATAAAGAGTGATCGACGTTCAACTGTAGTGGAGTGTACACTTCCTGAATGGGATAGGCGACAAATAGTGTAGCAGCGAGAAGATGTGCCGGTGAATCTGGGTTATGACTAAAAACACTGTGATCGGCAGAATGCTACATAGCGATGCCGAGACGTGTCTCAGATATTAAATGATTTTAGTTCATAGAGTCGATAAACCAGATAGGCTTGAGCTCATTATTATCAAGCTGGTCATAGTGCTTTTGCTTGCTAACTACAATCTGTTGATTGCTACGACCTTGGTATCTCAATCCGCCTCGTCTGAATATCAAGCAACAGATTTCAAGCGAGCAGCTTCAATCAAACTACCAGCTGTACGCAACGTGTTTTCTTCGATTTCTGCACTGCAGATGACTTCCGCCATAAATTCTCTAATATACGTATATCAACTCAGTAGTGACTGAATTAGATTGCGATCGTGTGCACTCGGTCCCGTCTTGTCGAGAGCGGTAGGAGGAGCAGCTCTACCCAGACTCTCGATTGTTACCACCGGAGATACGTATATACGTATATACGTTCATATTCGGTTATATTTCATTACGTGTTGCCAGTTTTCGTATATATGAATAAAAGCTTGACTATGATGTATTTTTGGAGGCGGCCGGAAAGTGCACACATGTCCCGTGGTTATTTTTACTTTTGAATCGACTGTCTCTGCACAGTTGTTGTTGTTTTGCCCAGGTTGTCTGATGTTGAGTGTTTCTGCATCGATATCTCTAGCTTGTTGGCTTCCCGGAGGTATTCCGTATATTGGTTAGTTGAGAGCGGCTCCGAGAATAGCTCTTGTTAGTCGGGTCATGAAGTAGGGATAAATACAGAAGACAATGCTCGGATGCTAAGACACAGAAAAGTACCTTGCACCAGGAACTTGCTGTTGGTTATTGTTTGGTCTGCATCAGTCGTTGTTCTCTGCAAGTCGCACCTCACACCCCGAGAACAATTGCTCCATACACCGGCCAGACTTATGCCCTCATTCAGTAATCTACAAGACACGGTCTAACACCGTGATATCTCCTGTGTGCCTGACTCTGACACCACAGAAGACAAGTTGACACAAATTGCAAGACATCGCGGAAGAAACTGACTGTCTAGCCTAGCTTGCTCGATATCTGCAAGAATACCCGGATCAATAATCAAAGTGCTATGATCAAAGCCGTCAAAGCAAGTAAATAGCCGGACGGAGCAGAGTTCCGGCAAATACTCTGTGCTGAATATCAACCATAGTGAAGTGGTCGGCATTGCCACTGCCAGCTTTTCTTTCGAGTTTCTTTGCATTTCTTTCTCCTGGACGTCAATCGTAGACCGCCAGGGACTAGCCGGCAAGCACTGTTATTTCTTGTTCTCCCAACAGCACTGCCGTTGCCGTTATCGAGTCTTTGTCCTTGTGCTTTGTCTCTACCATTATGCCTGGCCCCTGTGTCTTTGCCTGCTTACACCAAAATACTGTGTCTGATAACGGTGTCTCGTCCATCCCTAGCTACCCAGTTTAGGAGGGCACAGCGACTACTGAGTAATGTCTTATCTTCCAGACAGTGTCTGCATCACATATCTGACGATGGCCGAAATTTACCTCAGAGTATCGCCAACCAGGGAGCTCACATAAAGTAGGTCAATCAGGAGTACAGTAATCACCTTGATCGACGATGATCGCCAGTTCGCGTTCGCTCAGTCTCAGTCTGAATAAGAGGGTGGTGGGAGGATATGAGCATCTCAGAGACAGCCGCCCATCCTGCACATCACTTCCATATTTGAGCCTCTCCTCAGATTCACATCCCTGCTGCATTTTTGTTTTGTTGAATCCTCGAATTCCTTCTTTTGCAAGGAGGCCTTCTTCTACTCTCCCACTACCAAGGAAGACAGCCCTGTATGTGCCTGTGGGCCTTGCTTGTTAGGGCGCCCCTTGTGCATTTAGTTTTGATTTTAGTTTATCTATTTATTCGATTTATTTTAGTCTCTGGCCAAACGTTATTTGCTCCTATTTGCACTATCCTACCTTTTACTGAGTAACTGTCTTGCATTGATGCTAATCTTCACCCCTTCCATCGTAGCCTCAGGACACGGTCAGTCTACCATCCGCCAGCACTCTACCACCATTCCAAGGCACGTTCTTGGGCGTGGTCGGCTCTCGCTGCAGAGATAGCATACCGTGTAATACCGTGTGTTCGCTCAACCCTCTTACACTTCGCGTAGTGGTTGGGCATATGTCACAGAGGCCATCCATCGTCTGCTTCAGATTCCTCAGACTGCATCTACACTCCCACACACATCTACACTCAAACATCGTCGCTCATTGTACTTTCATTCACACACTCGTTTGCACTTATATCCTTATGTACCTTTGATTTTCTTTCATGACCACGTTCGTTACAAACTATTCCCCATTCTCATCCCATATCCAAGTGGTGCTCTCAATCTCACTGATATTATCATCCTCACCTCCGACCTCGATTCGTCAACATCTACGCACATTATAACGTCATCTCGAGCATCTTTTTATTTACTATTTTACGCTATCGTCTACTACCTCTTTGAGCCACTCTTTACACTTTATTGACTCTCGCCTCTTTGTTCCCTTAGTCCTATCACTACCTTTTCGGCCGACACCAGCCGTGTCACTGACTGATACGACCACCCACCACAGCAGTCCGAGATAGATTGCAGACCCATACTCAGTACCTCTCCCGTCACAATGAGGAGGAATATGGACGAGTCCAGACTGTTGCCGGACAACAGTCATGGCCAGCTCCTACAGTCACAAACACAGTCACAGTCACACCCTCACTCACACTCCCACTCGGCCTCTGCTGTCTCGGCAACCTCTGCTGCCGACTCCGAGAGACCGATGCCGACCTCCTACACAAACAACACAATATGGACTGCCCGCCACCGCCAGGAAGACTCGGGCTCCGTCAACATTAACATGCATGATATCGATAACATGGACGACAACAGGAGGAAATCGTCTGATGCCCGCCCCATTGAGTTGACTGTCATGCCCAAGAACAATATCGACTCATCACCAACATCACCAGACATGGCACAGGCTGGCCCTGCCGCCGATGCTGAGAAGCAGGACCATGCTTCAGCGCACTCCAACCCCAAGCCACGGCGGCGATGGTGGCGCAAGGAGGGCATCAAGCTCGAGGACGACGCCACGCCCAAGAAGAAGATCAACCCCTTTGCCATCAAGATGGAGACCAAGACCAAGTTTAAGGACTTTTGGCGCATCTTTAGCTACTCGACGCCCATGGACCGGCTGCTGATTGCCTGTGCGTCGTTTGCCTCCATCTGCACGGGCGTCACGATGCCGCTGATGAACGTCGTCTTTGGCCGCGTGTTTAGCAACTTTAGCAACAGCACAAAGGTCCTGACGCCCGAGGCCTACATGAGCGAGATCCTCGCGTGCGTGCGCTTCTTGATCTACATCTTTATTGCCCGCCTCGTGCTGGGCTACATTGCCTTCCTCGGCTTCAAGATGAGCAGCATGCGCATCTCGGCGGCCATCCGCCTCGAGTACATGCGCTGCCTGCTGGCGCAGCCCGTGTCCACGCTGGACCTGCTGCCGCCCGGCCAGACGGCCGCCGTCATCACCATGGCCGCCAGCACGCTGCAGCTGGGCATCTCCGAGAAGCTGTCGACGCTGCTGCAGTCGACGACGCTCGTGATCTCGGCCATTGTCATTTCGTTCTACTACAGCTGGAGCCTGACGCTCGTGACGAGCAGCGGCACTGTGTTTATTATCATTGTCTACGCGGTCACGACGCCGATGCTCGTCAAGATCATGAACCAGGTCCAGGACATCGAGATCAAGGCGGCCACCGTGGCCAGCGAGATCTTTGGCTCCATCCGCATGGTCGACGCCTGCGGTGCCGAGTCCAAGATGGCCGACCGCTACGACGAGTGTGCCGACCAGTCGCGCCAAAAGGGTATGCGCATGTCGCCTGTCATTGCGTGCCAGCAGACGCCCGTCTTTTTTGCCATCTACGCCACGTTTGCCCTCTCGTTCTGGTACTCCCTCAACGAGTACATGAAGGGTGAGATCGACAGCCCGCAGACTCTGGTCATTGTGCTCTTCTCGGTCATGATGATGACGTCGGCTATTGGCGGTATCACGTCGCCTCTGTCGGGCGCTGCACGCGCAGCTACGTCGGCCACCATGTTCTACGCAATGATCGACGCTCCCAAGCCAATCATCAGCGGTTTTGGCGAGGGCACACCCGAGGCCGAGGCGGCCCGCACGGGCGACATTACCCTCAGCAACGTCCACTTTGTCTACCCTATGCGGCCGGACATCAAGATTCTCGACGATCTCACTGTGACTTTCCCCTCGGGCAAGATGACCGCCATTGTCGGCCCCTCGGGCTCGGGCAAGTCCACCGTTGTGTCTCTGATTGAGCGCTGGTACGAGCTGGAAGACCCCGACTCGCTTATTGCTGCATACGCTCCTGCCTCGGGTCGTATTGCTGCTGGCGGTGTCAGCCTCAAGGGCTTGGACCGCCGCTGGTGGCGCACCCAGGTTGGTCTTGTCCAGCAGGAGCCATTCTTGTTCAACGACACCATCTTCAAGAACGTCGCGTTTGGTCTTGTCGGCACGCCTTGGGAGGACGAGTCCGAAGAGGATAAGCGTCGCCGTGTCGAAGACGCGTGCCGCGAAGCATTTGCTGACGAGTTTGTCGCGCGTCTGCCCCAGGGCTACGAGACTGTCGTCGGTGACGGCGGTGGTCTGAAGCTCAGTGGTGGCCAGCGCCAACGTCTGGCCATTGCCCGCGCTATCATCAAGCAGCCGTCAGTCCTGGTGCTGGACGAGGCGACCAGTGCGATTGATGTGCGTAGTGAGCAGATCGTCCAGGCTGCTTTAGACCGCGCGTCGCAGAACCGCACCACGATCACGATTGCCCATCGTCTGTCGACAGTTCGCAAGGCAGACAACATTGTCGTCATGCGCAAGGGCGGCAAGGTCGCCGAGCAGGGCACACACGCTCAGCTGATGGCACTGGGCGAGGGTGGCGCCTACCATGCGCTGGCTACCGCGCAGCAGCTGATCCGCGAAAAGGTCGAAGAGGCCGACGACGAGGGCAGCAGCAGTGCCGGTACCAGCAAGGAGAAGCTTGTTTTGGAGGGTCGCACCGAAGTGTCGTCGCCGTACACGCACGACCGCAAGAGCGTGGACATGACCGACATGGCCACCAAGATGCGCCGCGACAGCATCACTGGATCGCGCGCGGACGGGCTCGCCACCACCATTGTCGGCGCTGATGTCGACGATGTTGATGTCGATGTCGAGAACACGGCCGCCGACAAGAAGAAGGCCCCCAAGGAGAAGGAGCGCAGCTTTTTCAGCAGTTTCTCACTGCTCTTGCGCGAGCAAAAGGCACAGTGGCCATGGTACATCATCATGGCCTTTGGCGCCCTGATTGCTGGTGCCTCTTCGCCGCTGCAGTCGTGGCTGTTTGCCATTCTCATCTCGTTGTTTTCCTACCTCGCTGATGCGGAGCTGCTGACCGTCCTGACCAACTTTTGGTGTCTCATCTTTACCATTCTCGCCATCGCCGTCGGCTGCTCCTACTTTGCCCTCGGCTGGTCGGCCACTACCACTGCCTTTAATATTACGCACTACTATCGCAAGGAGTACCTGCGCAGCATCCTCAGTCAGCCCATTTCGTTCTTTGACGACACGGCCAACAGTGTCGGTGCCCTTACGGCCCGCCTTGCTACGGACCCGTCTCAGCTCCAGCAGCTGCTCGGCATGAACCTTGCCTTTGTGGCCATCTCCGTGCTCAACGTCATCGGCTGTCTCGCCGTCAGTTTTGCCTTTGGCTGGAAGCTGACCCTCGTGACTGTCATCACGACCATGCCCATCATGCTGGCCGCTGCCTTCATCCGCCTGCGCTACGAGCAGCAGTTTGAAAAGGCCACCATGGCCGTCTTTGCCGAAAGCGCCCAATTTGCTACCGAGTCGGTCGGCGCGTTCCGCACCGTGGCCGCGCTGACCCTCGAGAAGGGCATCAGTGACCGCTACGAGAAGCTGCTGCAGGACCACATCCGCGGCGCGTTTGTCAAGTCGGGCGTGTCGACGCTGGTCTTTTCCCTGAGCGACAGTATCTCGCTGCTCTGCATGGCCTTTGTCCTCTGGTACGGTGGCAAGCTGCTATCGACGGGCGAGTACTACTCGTTCCAGTACGTCGTCGTCTACATTGCCGTTCTGCAGGGCGGCATGGGTGCCGGCCAGTGGCTTAGTTTCGGTCCCAACATTGCTCAGGCGTCCGTTGCGGCCAACCGTATCCTCAACCTACGCCCCGATACCAAGGTCGAGGCGCCGCTGGTGCCTCTCAACCGCCCGGACCCCGAGAGCGCCGAGCACCACACGGGCGTCAAGCTTGAGTTCCGCGACGTGCACTTCCGCTACCCGACGCGCGACGCGCCTGTGTTGACTGGTCTCGATATGACAATTGAAAAGGGTCAGTTTGCCGCCGTCGTCGGCTACTCGGGCTCTGGCAAGTCAACCGTTGTGTCGCTGCTCGAGCGCTTCTACAAGCCGACATCGGGCGAGATCCTGTACAACGGCCAGCGCGTCGACGATGTGATCCTGTCCGACTACCGCCGCGACATCTCCCTCGTGGCTCAGGAGCCCAGCCTGTTTGACGGCACGCTGCGCGAGAACATTCTGCTGGGCATCGGCGGCGACGAGCTGCCCGACGAGGAGCTGCACGCCGCGTGCCAGGCGGCCGGCATCCACGACTTTATCCAGTCGCTGCCCGAGGGCTACAATACCGAGGTCGGCAGCAAGGGTGTTGCGCTGTCGGGTGGCCAGAAGCAGCGCGTGTCGATTGCGCGCGCGCTTGTGCGCAAGCCGCGTCTGTTGCTGCTGGACGAGGCGACGTCGAACCTGGATGCGGAGACGGAGAAGAAGGTGCAGGCCATCTTTGAGCGCGACGGCGAGTCGAAGGAGTTTATGGAGAAGAATGTCGACAATCCGCTGAGCTGGTGCACAATGGTGGTGATTGCGCACAGACTGGCGACCATCCAAAAGGCGGATGTTATTTTCGTGCTGGGCGACGGCAAGGTGCTGGAGAAGGGCAGCCACGCGCAGCTACTATCACAGCGGGGCGTCTACTACCAGATGTGCCAAGCACAGGCCCTGGATCAGTAGTTTTCTTTATTTCTTTCGTTTTCATTTCTCACTTGTATTAATTAAGTTTTTGTTTTATTTATGATCTGGCGGTGTTCTAATTTGATTTTCTTTACAATGATTGATAGTCAAAATGACCTGAATGTAGTTATGATAGAAAACAAAGAAGCGTGATGGAATAGAACGAGAAATGGGAAAAGTTGTAGAGAACTTTATTCAACAAATGTTGAGCTTTTCTCATAAAAAACTGGCAATGAGATGCATTTTTAATGTAAATTTTCTTTTTTTTTAAAAAAAAAAAAAAACACCGTTAGAAGGTATTCGAAATAAAATCTTAAGTAAAATCTATCTTGGATAAAGAAGAACAAATCATCAAGAGAGTTTTCTTAAATTCAAAGTTAGTAACTTCAATTTATCTTTTACAAGTACACATTGTTCTTTAGTCACTATCTTTAAATCGAACAGGAAATAATTGAAAAATGTAATAAATTATGTGAGGATCACCAGGATCGCAGAATCACAGGGCTATGCTTATGGCAGAGGTATAGAAAGATAACAAGGGATAGAGAGCAAGAGAGAACAACAGTACAGCAAAGTGCTGATTATCAGTAGAGGCCCACGAGAATGTCACCACGTATGCGGGCTGTGAGATGCACCTCGGCCTCCAGGTCCAGCTTGATGCCCACCATCAGAGCAGCATCCTTGAGCTTGCCGTTGGCATCGATGGGGCCCTTGAGCAGGTTGCCGACGAGGCCGTTGGGCTGACCTGAGAGATTGGGCATGCTGACGGGCAAACCAGGACCACCGGCCATCTGGCGGACAGCACCAGCCGCGGCAGCGGGGACCTGCGAGTACGTGGCTTCGGCGGAGCTCATGTTTTTGGTTCTGCCTGTTAGTTTTGATGTTGAGTGATAGAGGTGGAGAAGTTACTTACGAGGACATTGAGTTTGAAAGAGTTTGGAGGGGAGGAGATGGCGATGGAGATGGCGAGCGTGATAGTTCGGGCTCAGGTTGAGACTGAGGCTGAGGTTGACTTTCGATAGGATTGGGTGAGGGAAGATTCTCGAGAGAATGCTTGTAACTGTGCTGGCGGAGGAGAGCAGGAACAGAGTTGTTGACAGAACGGTCGCTCAGCGATCGTGGACGAGTAGTGTTTGGGGATGAAGAGGGAGAAGAGGCGGACGAAGAGTGAGGAGAAGAGGAATCAGTTGCGATCTTTATGGGAAAGCGAAGAGTCGAGGACCGGCGGAGATGGCGGCCTGGTGGAGGTGGAGAGGGAGACGAGGGGGCTGCAGCTGGAGTAGTAGTAGAAGCTGGAGCAGGAGTAGAGGTAGAGGTGGAAACAGGGATGTCCGGCGAAGCAGAGCGAGTAGTTGTTTTAGTATCTTTCAAAGTATCTTTTTGAGTTGATGATCCTGCAGTAGGGCCTGAGGGTGAGGCCGAAGACGCAGGAGGAATGCGACGGGAAGACGTGGTGGCTGATGGGGAGGTTGTTGGAGTGTAGTAAGAAGCAGATGGTGCACTGTGAAGATGAGATGAGAGCTGATGATGAGATGAAGGGAATGAGATATGGAGAGAAGACGAGGCCTTTTATGATGAATTTCTACGACTGCGACTACAACATACTGGCCACGAAGACATACACGTTGGCACGAACATCAGTCAAGTTGCATCAAAGTCGACTACGATGGGCTTCATCTGGAGAAGGAGAATCAAAAGGGTCCAGATGCAACCCAAAACATGCGTCGTATGTTTGCCGTATGTTATGTAGCGACAGTTCCAGTTTGTATAAGGGATATTATTATTCGTGTCATTTGTGTATGAATTTATTGTCGCTGACAGAGCAAGCTGTATTTGGAGACAAAGAAAAACGGTGTAATGCCATTGGACTCCTTTGATGCGGCTCTATCTGACATCTTACGATTGCATCAGGCCAGCTTTGATTCCAGGTTACGGGTGTCCACATGAAACGGAAACGTTGAAACGGTGCAAGATACGTACTGAAAAGCTCATAGAAGTGAAAATGAAGACAATAAAAACAAATGGGCTCACGGATATACAAAGGAGGCTCGTGCAGCCAAATATAAGCGACAGGCACCGCACATAAATTGCATCAGCTCATCAAAGGAGATCATCGTGCCGACCTAAGACGGTGAGCGGCTGGGTGGAAGTCGCAATGGAACGCTTATGGAGCTATGGCAGCTGTGGGATCCCTGACCATCGCCGTGACAGGGTCGCGGGTTGCAACGTCATGGTGCAGAATGCGACTGTGTGATTATTCCCCGGCACGGAGATCAAACAAACAACGACGTCCCCTCGAACGATAGCTAAGCTTTGTCCGCATCATGCGATTTTAAAGCTGGCAGCTGGAAATAGTAGCTTATTAATATCAGAATTAGCTTCATTACAATTGAGGAGTGAAGCTGTTGAATGCAACTTGAAACAAGGTCGTGTGATCGTGAAATATTTCGTAGAGCTCATTGCTATGGATAGCTTCAGCAGCTCGATAGCTCAATCGCGTAGAATCGTCATCAAAATCACATCAATAACATCACAAAAAAGAGCGATGGCCATCTCCGTATTATCCGTGTTTATGGCGTTTGGCGCCGTCGTCGGCACGTCCGAGGGCATCCAAGCATCGCAGCGCCGAGCCCGGCGCGAAGAACACCGCAGCCGAAAGAACAACCTCGTCATTCATTGTCCCAAGTCATCAGCCTACTCGCCAATACTACAAGGCCGCCGCGTTGTCCTGTCTGCCAATAACTGCTTCATCGACACGGGCGACGGCGACGAGTCGACGCCCTTCGGGCACCCGTTTGCCGGCTACTATCTACCCTATCCCGAAGCAGGACACGCCGGACTCGTGTCAACCATCACGGACGTCGCACCTATCATGAATTGGGTGTTTGTCGACCGCACGACATATGCGTTGTGCTACGGTGGACGGGCGGCCTCTGAGGGCCAGCTGACGGGACCGTGGGATTGCACGCGACAAGACCGGCGGATGACGCTATGCGGATGGGAGGGCTTCGTGGCTGTGCGGTTCCCACCCGAGATTCCCGGCCTCGGCGGCTTCTGGGTTCTCTTTTTCGACTGCGACGGAGACAGACTGCAGGCCAGACTGGCGGCGATGCCGCCAGGCACGGTGTCTGTCGAAGTACAGCTTCAGCGGCGAGAGCTTAAGACAGAGCGGCCGATTCCGCTAGCCGAACTGGAGAAGATGGAGCAGGAGAGGCTGCAAAAAGAGAAGGAAGAGATGGAACGAATAGAAAAGGAAAAGGCAGAGCAAGGAGAACAAAGTCAAAGCCAGGAAACAAGAACAGAGTTGACAGCTGAGCAGGTTGCTGAACTTCAGCGGAAACTCGCAGAAGAGGAGCGACTGAAGACTGCAAGTAAGGAGCCTGACGTGGAGGCAACGACAGAGCAGTCTGGTCTTGGAGAAGACCGAAAGTTTGACAGCGCAGAAATAAAAGAGACTGACGAGGAGAACAAAAACATCGAAGAGAACGACGACCGGGGCCGGACACACAGCACGGCCTCCTCTGGACGCGTTCCCAGCGAGAGCCCTCATCCGAGCATCAAATCAGCAAGCTCGCGCACAACAGAAAGTCACGAAAGTCGAAGCAGCAGCTCCCTCGACAGAGTCGACACCGATACCGACGACGGCTACTCATCCTCGGTCTGCAGCACATTTGACGACAATAGTTAGACATTATTCTATTCTCTATCTTTAATCATTACTTTCTATCCAAACTCATAGAATCATTCGTTCGTCCGCGGTGCCCAATTGGCAAGCCACTCCCATGCCTTGGACGCATCCGCGCCCTCAGCCTCGCATGCTGCGACACACCACGCAAGGTCGTAGCCGTTGCCGCTCTGGGCGACCAGCAGCTCGGCGACCGCCCGCCGCTTCTGCGTTTCTTCGTCGCAGCAATAGTAGATCGGCTTCGACTCGTCGCCTCCCAGCACGTCCGCCACCATCGGTTTCACGAGTGGCAGAAACGCAGCAGTGCCACCCTCCATGGGCGCCATCTTTTGGTTGGCGCGGCCGGTCTTGCACCATTCATTGGCACACCACGACTTGCCGCAACCCGTCAGCAGCTGCGTCATATACCGCCGCTCGATGCGCCTCCGAAGTGCCCGCCCGTCAGGGTCATGCATGCTCACATAAAGCGGTGCATAACATGGAGCGCACAGGCCGAGATCATTGGTCGGTGCGGCGACGCCTGGGGTAGTGGAGGATGGCTGTGATTTAATCTGGCCGCGGGGACCAACGCCGTAGAGCGTTCGGCCACAGTGGGCATCGCGGCAGATCTTGGGCACAACACGTTTTAGCCGGTCGAGGTCGTGGTGCTGCATGTGGGCATTCATATCGCGCATGCGTACAATGGCGCCGCACAGGTAGCAGTCGGTCGTGCGTGCACCATCGGCACGCTCGTGGGGTGTCTGACCCGTGAGACGCGTTGCTGCGGCGTCGGCCAACGGGTTGGATGGGTCGCCCTCCTGCGGCACTTCCAGCTGACAGAACTGGCACAAGATCAGCTTGCTCGGACATGTTGTTGTGCGGTGCCGGGCAAGGTCAGCGAGTGATGTAAATGGTGCGACAACGCCAAAGCACGTCTCGGCCGGGCACGAGTACAGCAGGTCGGCTGATATGAAGCCCGGATGGCAGATGACCGTGTGCTTGTGCTTGCTGGCTGCGGAGCTGCCACGACCGCCGTCTTCGGGATCAAACTCGCAGTGCCAGTGACCCTCCCACGCGGCGGAGCGTCTTTGGAAGACCTGCTTGCAGTCGGGGCACACGACGTTGTTGCGAAGACAAAAGTTCTCGTGCAGCACCATGGATCTGCTCGGCACCCACTGCAGACAGTTCTTGCACTGCTCCTCATCGGCATTGTGCTCGGCCTCTGCCGCGGTATCTTGTGTGACAACACCGTCGTCTTCGAGGACAATCTTCGCCCGAAGAGTAAAGGGATGCGCGCGGCTTGTAGACGCTTCTTTCCAGCCGTGAACGGAGATATACAAAGAGTCTGCCGACTCAAGATCGCCGTCTTGCGGCTGGAGGGTAATTGACTTGGTGCCGTCATTGTCAGCGACAGCAAAGTTGGCCCAGATGTACTCCGTCTCGCGCGGCCGCACACGCTGCCTCGCCGAGTACGGGCTGACAAGGAGATCAATGGCAAATCCTCTCTCGGTATCATCGCCGCCGTTCCCGTCCAGCCCGCTCAGAGTGATAGACAGGGGCCTTGACCGGTCCCAGGACTTGAGCTCAAAGTCGACATAATCGCCTGCGCGCACTTGGCCGCTCACAGGCTTCCAGATGTCAATGTCTCCGCCAGCACTGGTGAGACCCCCGCCTGTCTCGGCACTGTCCGAGGCTGGACCTGCGGTGTCACCCTGAGCTGCGCCCTGGATCTGCCGCAGCGTCTCTAGCGCCTGCTCTTCGTCGAGTGCTTCAATGTCTACCTCGAGATCGGTGTCCACCACACAGATGCCGTCACCTTCTGGCCTGAAACCGTCGACTCTGAATTTGAACTCGCTTGGCGAGGTGCTGCCTGCTGCGCCGACAGACGTCACAGTAAATGCCGCGCCGCGAGTCAGTGTTGTGTAGCCCTTGCGCAGCTGTCTTTCGAGCAGCGCTCGCCAGTCGGCCGGGTTGTACCCAGCAGCAAGCGGGCGGAGGTGCACAAACGTTCCCTTTGGTAGTGGTGCAAATGCGACTGTGAGTGAGGCCTCCTTGTCTGGGGAACCATCGAAGAGGGCTGTCTCTAGATACGGGCTGAGAGCTACCTCGCCCTCGTCGGCAGAGAACTCGCGGATGCCGGCGTATACAAACTTTCCATTGGGCGCCGAGAGTTTGAATGTCAGCGGCTGCGGTAGGGCGTCGAAACCGTCGTTACGGTCGGCGTTGGAGCTGGAGCCGTGGAACCCATAACCACTGCTATGGCTTGACTGTTGCCGCGCCTGTGATGCTGCACTCAACAGGGCTTCTAATGCAGATGGCGGGAGCAGAATCTTATCGCCCTGAAGCGAGGATGATCGTGATGGCGAGATCGATGCCGAAACTGTGAACTGGTCTCGGTAGTGGATGACGGGCGGTAGCGGCTTCGGTGGCAGGTCATCTAGCACCATCTGCTCATCGTCGCTGATGTCGGACATTGTCTTTTGGTGATTATCTTGTGAAGCTGTTGCCAAGGTATGCTATCTATCGGCGTCGTCTGACTCCAAGACCGTTATCGGCCGTATCTAGGTGGGCTGTGGCACGCGACCAGAGACATCTACCGGCTTTGCGAGAAACGCTGTTGGATAAGGTGAATGATGAGCAATTTATGAGGCGCGATATCAGATGAGAATGAGACTGGGGCTCTTGGCGGTTGTCTTGCTGCTGCGGCGTCGTCCTCGTGTCGAATCGTGATGATGCGATCAAAAGGTCAAGATGAAATGAGAACCAACGCGTAGTGTGAGTGTGAGAAATAAAGAAAAAAAAGGCAAAGGGAAAGGCAAGGCTTCTGTGGTGACGTTGCAGAGTTCAAACTGGTGTGGGACGGGCGTACAAGTGGTGTTAAATCAGAATAGAAAATGGGCGTCAAAATCGCCTGCAAAATCGCCTACATACTGAAGCTTAGACGTAGCTCGCCTGCCTGATTCGAAATCACCAAGAATCGCCGGGATGCTTCTGGAGTTCGAAAGAGTGGGGCAAATAGCATACGGACGTATCAGCGGCCGCCAAACTAGTTTGTCAGTCTCGAAGCTTAAATGGATCACGTGTTGAGTCACGCTAGGCCTTGAAGCTCTCCTGCCGAGTCCGTTCCAACGGTCCAATTCCGGTACCATCGTTCCAGCTGCCATAGCTCTCGCTTTCAGCGTGTCAGTGACTTCGATCTAACCAATTACGTCATGGCTACATCCAGCCCTGTCGACACCACACCACCAGACAGGGAGGTATTTTGTTGCCTCCGCGCGTACCTACGTCAGTAATTCCTGTCATTTCTCTTGTCCTTATGAATTGACATACATACTGCCCGATGTCTATCACTCTTGGCACCGGCTGATTAGACGCTAGATTGACATCGTCGTCGTCGTCCTCAGCCTCGGCATGGACGGAACAGACGGGCTTCCCGGCGATGCCGTTGACACGATAGACAACAATGGAATCTCGCATCGCAAGAGTGAGCATGACCAGAGCAACGACGAGCCAGATGCACTAGCTCAGAATCTCGAAAATGGCGAAAACGAAGACGAGGCCGGCAAGCCATACGAAGCCCGGCGCGCCAGCGTCAACGCCGCCGGGTACCCCAACTTCTTTGACGACGACGTGATGCCTAGCCGATGGTGGTTTGCCGCGTCTGCATTTCCTATGGCTGCCGGCACGCTGGGCCCTGTCGCGTCGGCTTTCAGTATTTGCGCCCTGGTCCGGCCTTGGCGCCAGGAGATCAAACCCGGCCAGGCCATCGACACGGCCTCGTTTATCAAGGACCCCGTCTGGCTGACGACAATCAACGCAATCCAGCTCGTCATTGCATTGGTGGCCAATATGTTTTTGCTGCTGCAGATGGCCCGGCGTATCCGCTTCGTTATTGCCCAGCCCGTCACCATGATCGGCTGGTACTTTTCGTCGCTCACGCTCATCGCCCTCCTGGCGACAGCATCGGGACCGTTGCATAGGTCAACTGAGCTCAGCCCGGGAGCCACCATGGTCTGGTCACAGGCCTTTTACTACGCCATCTACTCGGCCGTCCTCTACACGCTCGTGGCAACGCTCATGGTCTTCACGTTTGTCGGTGCCAACAAGGGCCACTACCCCAAGGAGTTTCAGCTATCTAACAGCCAGCGCACGCTGATGCTGCAAACCATCATGTTCCTGATGTACCTTCTGATTGGTGCTCTTGTGTTTTCTAATCTCGAGGACTGGGCGTACCTGGATGCTGTCTACTGGGCCGACGTGACGCTGTTCACGGTCGGATTTGGCGACTTTGCGGCTGAAACGACAGCAGGGCGTGCTCTTCTATTTCCATACGCACTTGTTGGTATCATCAGCTTGGGTTTGGTCATTGGTTCTATTCGCAGCTTGGCGCTTGAGCGAGGCCGGCGGAGACTCAATGCACGCATGACCGAGAAGAATCGGCGACGTTTCCTGCGGTCACTTGCAAAGAAAGGAAAAGACGAGATCTTGCAGCCGATCCAAGGCGACGCCTATGAAAATAACAGTAGTAAAAACGAACACAACAACTACAATCGCGGCGATAACAACTCCTTGCGCCAGTCAATACGAACCAGCTTCACACGCTCACGGCCACACACTGCTACCGGATTGACCGAGTACGAGCGCCGCGAAAAAGAGTTCAATATCATGCGCAAGATCCAGCACGATGCCGCCAACAAACGCCGCTGGCTCGCCATGGCAACGTCGGGTGGTATCTGGATTGCGTTGTGGCTGCTCGGCGCATGGGTATTTCAGTCTTCTGAGCACCCATACCAGGGCTGGGACTACTTTGACGGGTTCTATCTGTCATTTGTCAGTCTCACAACAATTGGCTACGGTGACATGACGCCCATCTCGAATGCCGGCCGGTCCTTCTTTGTCTTTTGGTCATTGATGGCACTGCCAACTATGACTATTCTCATCTCCAATGCGGGTGACACCATCGTCAAAGCCATCAGTGATGCTACCAATGCAGTCGGCCGGATCACTATTCTGCCCGGCGAACGTGGCCTAAAGAAAGATCTCAAGGAAATTATTCGTGCCTTGACCTGTGGTGTTGTATTCGACGATATCGACATTGAAGAGGCGCCTCCTGGGCTTCTCGGTGCGGCACAACAGACGGAAGGAGAGCGCGAAGACTCGATTGAAGAGGACGAGGATGAGGATGATCAGGAGGCTGAGGATGCTGTCGATGAAGCAGAGAGGGAGATGGATGATGGCGATGACGATGACGATGAAGGCAATGACGGCAGCCAGACCGTGAGCGATGCATACAGCACACGCAATGAGTACATGGCAGAAGACGGTCTTGCCGAGGGCAGCTCAACCAACAACACACCAAGTTCAGGATCCGGAAATCGACCTGCTCTCGGCGGAAATACAAGAAGCAGTGATCAGCTTTACTCTGCCCGACGGAGTGCCTCGAAATCGAAACTCGCTGCCAAAAACCCTCAACTTCCATCCAAGCGACCCGGATCATCCAATTCTCTAAAGAAGCAAAACTCCAACACCTCGTCAGGACCGAGCCAGCAGAGCCAACTGCCCGGCTATGCCCTTGGTGCCTTGTCGTCCGTGTCCATGCCGCGCACCGACTTTCCCCAGGAACTGCCACACACGCGACCCGAGTACCACTGCGTACTAATCGACGAGATCGCCCGGGTTACAGAACATCTTCGTCACTCGCCGCCACGAAAGTATACGTTCCAGGAATGGGCGTGGTTCCTACGGCTGATTGGCGAGGACGAGCACAACGCCGATCATCACCGCAAGGTCCAGGTGAAGCCAAAGTCAAAGTCTACCCTGAGGGAGCGGCGCCGACACAGGCTTAGCAGAAAGGGTAGCAAGAACAATGTCAACGACGATGGTGCCGAAGCAGACGACCAGACAGGCGCAGACGAAAATGGTGCAGATTCTACGGATGCTGCCGCCTCCCAGCCCAACGGGCCCAGCGGGCAATGGAGCTGGGTGGGCTCGCGCAGTCCGCTGATGAGCAGTGAGGAGGAGGGCGAGTGGATTCTGGACAAGCTGACAAAAAGACTGCAGGCCGAGCTGTCGGCTTCTAGAGACGCGTCCAATGCCGCCCGGGATGGCGACTACTCGGACGCGCCGTGTCATGTTGAAGATGATCAGATTAGGGCAGCCAGCCAGAACGACCCGGGCGGTGATGCGGCAGATCCGCGGCCGTACAGCAGCGGGCATATCAACCGGCGCGAGACGCACCCGATTGAAGAGGAGCCATGATTTCGATGCACATATTTTGTTATTTTGGTTGCATTGTGATTTTTTACATTGGGTATTATCTGCCTTGGGTTTACACAGCACACGCATACATCTGGGAGTTTTTGAAGCATTTTTATTAATTTATATTTATCATGATGCTTGTACCTGCGCTTTCATTTGGTCAAGATTTACTTTTCAAAATTTGATTTATTTTCCAATTTACAAAGCTTTAGAAAACAATTTTTGCAAATAGTTTCGCTTATTTTCTTCTATCCTATGATAGTCCTTTAGGAACTCTTTTCCGTCTGGGATTTTTTTTGCTCCTATTCTTTTGATGTGATCTCTTTGACTCCTTTTCTTGAACTTTTCTACACGGGCAAAAGTCAACTTGGCTGGTGATGTCTTGAATTACAGTTGTGCGACGATGGCACGTTTTTTGAAAGCCAATATTGCACAACTTCTGAAACGACGAGATGAATTGGGATGACTTGTGTCTGAGACATGCATCCACGAGCACAACAGACGTCAACCGCTTTTGCCGATTTTGTTGATTTGTGCGAACTCTGGCGTTTGCACATCTCATCTGTTGATTGCCATTTTATTTAATTTTATGTTTATGACATTTTCAATTGCCTCCATTTATTAATGCTCTTTTCTTCACATTTTCTCGTCAGCGTTCTGCCAAACGTTCTCCCACTTCGCTATGTTTCAGAATGTGCGAGAAGGTCCGACACTCCTGTCACACCCATGGACCGGCTATGAAAATCAAATGGCCCCGATAAGCTCCACGTTGTTAGAGAATGACACCCGAGCATGCCTATGTGGCAGGATGCATGATGTCGACGATATAACAGAGGCTGCAGCCTGATATTATTTCAACATTATGGTCCAAAGTTCAGACCTGCAGACTTTCAGATGCTCGGATTTTCAGATGACCGATGCTTCAGGAGGAGTTCATCTCATATTTTTCTGTTTTCTGTTTTCTTTTTTTCTTTTAACTGTTTGTTTTGTCCCGAAGGCTATTATCATGCAAAAGACTTCTTTTCAGTTGACCTCCAATTGATACCATGAGCTATAGCTGCCATGCTTCAGTATCTTACAAAGAGCAACCAAAGCTAAGATGACTGACGGCCGCGGGAAACTACAGCGCGATACCCGGAATTGAGAGCACCATATCAACCAAAGATACAAGTAACAAAAACAACAAACCACCAGAACATCCTGGTCAACCTTCTACCAGCCAAGTTTGGTACTATGCCGAGACACCGAATAGTCAAGCAATCAGTTCACACCGGGCAATAGAATACCTGCTAACATCAACAGGACCCCTCAAGACTTATGATAGTGCACTTGCTATGATAAGGACATCTTAATGATGGCAGCGGCCCTGTGTTCCCTGTCTCTGTCCCGCCAAGTGACGATGTCTGGATGAGATATACCCGGGAGCTTCCATAAGACTGAACACCAGGCACCATCTCTGTGTCTTGCAAGTGTCGCGGTTCAGCTAAGACAGGGCAAGATGCAAAGAAATCTTGGTGACGGCGGGTAGACACACCACCATGTGGTTTTGCCGCTGGAGATTTGCCTCAGACGGGGCTGCAGTCCCAAGGTACAAGTGAAAAACGTTGAGAGACACTTGCCACTGTCTTGTCAACCTGAAGCTCTTTGCATCACGGGAGCGATTGCATGACAGCTACCTGTATGTTTTAGATGGCATTGCACAGCTTTCTGGGTGTGGGAAGATGCGCAAACCTGTGCCTCTGGTATTCAGAGTTTGGCATTGATGATATGCCGGAGAATTATTTCTTGAGCATGATTTCCAAGCATGATTGTCTGAATCTACTATCATGGTGATCAAGTAGGGGAGATTACAGTGGAAAGCAAGAGGCAAGTGCACGCCACAACAAGCGCTGATCTAGAACTTTCGGCATCCCCTGAAGCCATAGTGTTATGGTTGCACAGCATACGGTTTGCGAACCAACAATAGAGCAGAGCCGTCTTGATCCTGATGGACAGCAATCTCGTGCGCACAAGTAGCATATACAAATGGAGTTCGTACTTGCCACCGGGTAGAATCAGCCACGCTACCCAGAGATCGGACTCTTGTTTTGATTGTTCACGAGTGTAATAATCAAACTGCTTCTGTGCCCATGCCACCAGACGGTACCACGTTTCTCTTGTTGTTCTCCTCCTTTATCAGTACCGCTTGGCATGATATACATATGGACTACATACAGGCCACCCTCTCGGCCTGGTCATCCATGCGAGTGGCCGGACGCTGAGAGGTAAGTGTCTACTCAGTAGTGTATGCATGTTTTGCTACTTTGGAAACAGAAGATGGTGGTTGCAGTGGAGATGCAGTCCGTTTGTCCTCTTTTCCTCTTCCCTCTTTCCCTCTTGAGAAGTTGTCTCTCCTCCTGCCCATCTTCTATCTGCTATATCACCCTGTCCTATATTCATCTACCAAAAGTTATGTATCTTACCACTCAGTCATCTCGGGTAGAGTTACATGTCGAGAAAAGCCACACCAGCAGCGGAAACGAGGCCCACAAACTAAAGGAAGAGAAGTAGAGTGACTACTCTGTATGCTGGCGGGCAAAGTGTTTGCCTCCACCAACCAGTCACTGCCAGGCTGTTGCATGTACTGGCCTGGTGAGATCAGTGCTACCCGGGTTGCTGGCGGTTTTGATTAAGACGGCCCTGCCGGTACAGGGACTGGCCTGGTATGGCCCGGCATTGGCTACCAGGCGCTCGTAGCCATCTACTTGATACATTCCTTCTTCCCCTTTCTTTGATGTTCATTTGATTACTTCTCTCCTCGCTTCGACGTGTCTGCGCTCGGACGAGCTGACACCTTCTGTTTATCACATCTCGACGTCGCCCATCTCTCTCTATGCCTATCATACCCCTTTCTTCTTCTTTGTTGTGCCTCGTTGTGTGTGGCGAGGGTGACATAGTGTGATCCTCTGACGTGAAAATTTATCACAAGATGTTCAGAGATTGGTCTGCTGCAGATACCTTCCGACGTGGTTGTCTAGAAATGTTTGTTTGTGTCTGAGCGTATTGTTTCTGTATGTTTTGTTTCCGCTCGAGGCTACATCTCTTTGAAAAAGGGCGCGGCCGCATGGCTCGAGATGCTTTGACTGTCCTTAAAAGGAAGCGAGTAGCGACCACAAATCTGAAAAGGAGAGGGGCTCACCACTTGTGGCATAGAGAGGAGGTGGCGAGCATGATGCAGCTCCAGGTACATCCGTCCAATACCCCATCACATCTCTCGGCACCAAGTTGGCACGAAAATAGATTGCACACGAGAGGCGAGGCCGTCCATAACGGTAGCACCCAGGTCAGCAGAGGCGAGACCGCCAATAGAAGTGCTTGCATAGCGTAGAGAGCATTCAGACAGTGCATTTGTAAGGTTGAGTCAGCGCATTGCCGACCAGTGGCCTCTACGGGTGTCGCCTGTGCCGGCCCCAGACAAGATGCTGAATGGACATGACGGGACATGCAAGGACGGGATAGATATTGCCATCCACACCGGGACACGAGGCATGGGATAGGAGACAAAGTGGAAGCATATACAGATTCCCTGGGTACGAGAGGACGGAGATGAAGAGTCAAAAGTAGACAGAGGGCCGATGGATGGAGTTTGAGATATACATGTAGGGAGTGGCCATATTGAGTAGATGTGACGGCGGCAGCACGACCACGATAATGGAGGAGATGACCCAGCTGGAGTATCTCTACCACTTATAGATTCAGACTCACCGAGGATGATTGAGTTGGCTACGGGTGAATGTCGCAGGGCCTGGGTTGATACACTCACGGCATGGAAACGTACATGACTACGAAAGACAAGTAATAAGATCCGTCAACGCCATACAATGGACAAGAGACTACGCAGCATAAAATCTCCGGAGTTAGTTCATATCTATCCCAAGGAAATGCATATGATTCTACGTCTACGCCGTGCTGCGCTTCCTAAAGACCCCAGGAGACCCGGCTTCACAAGCCAGACTGACGATACCCGGGACCCGGTTGACGACGGCTCGTTCTCGGTGACCATGCACCGTACGCCTACTATGGACAATATATGCCAAGCATCGTCTATATAACCGTTATAGCATTAACAATCGACATACAAAAATCCCATCTGATGTCGGAGAATATGCAGTCGAGACCCATGGGACCACTGAGTGTATCAAATGTGAAACTGCTTCTAGAAGATTTACGCTCGCAGGTCAGAATAGCATGACCTATATCGTAGATGAACTGATATCAGTATTAATTCCTCCGTCGGTTTCTATTGCATCAATATCTATATCGTATGTATAATTTATTTCAAAGTGTGGCAAGAGTAGTCGTTGTCGTGGGAGATAATTCAACGCATAACAAGCCAAACTTTCACGAGGATTCCTATATCAGAGACTGCCTATCAAGTCACCCCGGCAGAACCGTTAACACGGACAAGACTTTTGCCCCGGCTATTCCTTCTGAAGTTGAGCGACAACTCCGTGCTCGGCTCAAGTTGACTTGCTTTCGAAGAAAACTCAACAGTGAACGACACATCATCTTTACAACCAACAACACGTTGCGTGACGGACAAAGCAACACCCAAAATGGAATAATAAGCCAAGAAAATTGAGGTGATCTTGCCCATAGCAGTGCAGCAATGGCCCTCAAGCACAGGCATAACGACATAACAAGAGAGAAAACATGGCTCTGTTGGTCGTCAGTTGCGCATGTGACGTGTGTGAATGTAACAAAATATTCATAAAGTATTACACATCGCCGGAGATGTAGTAGCTGACTGTCATGGCTGGGCGAATATGGGTAAAAATGTAAGAAAATCAAGGTAGTTGTACAGGCGGCATGCACATCTACAACTTATGCTCGCATCGAGGAAGAAAAACTACACCAAAAGATCAAAGCGCGGCTTGTTATGCACAATTTTTTGGGTTTATGGTCATCTCTTGCCGCGCCCTCCGCTTTGTTTTTTATTTCTCCTAGTTCTGTCATTAGTTTTTCATTATTTTGTCATTATTTTCTCCGTCTCCCACTCTATTTTCTTTCCTATTCTCCTTGCACTTGCATTGTATCCATACCGGTCAGCCCGGAGACAAACGTTGCCGAAGTCGAGGTCGAAATTATTCTATACAATCTAAAATGTTGGAGTTTACAGTTGACAAACAATCCAAAGAGAGACACGATAGAGGGTTGCAAGCGGTTTCATGTTTGCGGATTATCTATTCTGTCGCCTAGATTACAAGATCCGGGTGTTACAGACATATGATCTAAGAAGTCGATCTGAATCTGTCATTTTTCCTCTTTTCGTCTTCTCATCCATCCGAATTCAATGCCTACCCTGGTCGTAGTCGTTGAGCCTTCATATAGAGAACTATAGCAGCAGTGATAACATAACGTACGTCGCAACCCCTCGACATCGGCTGTGACTGCTGCAAGCGTTGCAAGCGAATGCAAACTGAGCATCTAATCCATCTAAAATCTACTTTGTAAGAGCTAGCCGTCTAGCTCTAGACCGGAAATTGGAGATTGGAGATACTCATCACCACAGACACTCAAGACTTTGGTCGAAGAGGAGAGACGGTTGAGAATACGACGTGGACACGCTTACGCTCAAGGTCTGAGAACCGCTCAAAGTGGCAGAGAATGCGAGCTTGCACGGTAGTCAAGATATTTCCAGACATTCCACGACTATTCAGGTCTATTTAGGACAATCTAGGACAATCAAAGACAGCTCCCACCTGGGACGGTAGCACTGGGCTCCTCCACACCGAAAAGAGGGTGGCATCGACCGCAATGGGATTGCCACCCTGCTTGTCACGTTGAAGGTTGAAGGTCGCACTTTTCTGTAGATCACGATACACCACCGGATATGAGAGACGAGAGTAGACAAGACTGAAAACTAAAGAGAATGACAAGACCATGTTTTTAGCCTCTTGTTTACAAGTGGACTCTCGAAGATTATCATGGTCGCGAGGTTACAGCTAGCTGCTTTCGATTGTTGCCTCGTTTGTGAATCCTGACATCGTATCTCTGGGCATCATGGGAGTCTTTTAGCAATCAAGTACTTACTCCCCACACCCGTATCAATAATGGTAAGCTGCACCGGAAGCGCGTTTCCTGTCGAGACGTGTGCTGTACTCAGTACTAACGGGGCGTGAGTGTGCATCTAAGAGGAGCGCGGGATAGGGTAAAAGGCTGAGCGGCCGCGCCTGCTGCTTGTCCACTCGTCCATCTGCAGAAACTACTGTACAGAAGAACATAATTCGGACTACGGAATGCAGCTCTGCGGACTGCGGGCTGCGCTGCAGACAGACTGCATGCCACTTGGGGCCGACTACAAAGTATCGTCTATCGCGGAACCCGTGTCTCGTTCCTATTGACAGATATAAATCACGCATGTTCCGTATAAAACTCATCACGCAGCGGCTCATCACAACGCATTGCATCCATGCATCAGACTTGATGCATGTTGGATAGAAGGTTGACTCGATGAGCATGTAGAGGTAGAGCTGAAGTGAGTCGATGTGTCGAGTTGTTGTAAACAGAACAGGGTAGGAGCAAAGTAGTCAGTAGAGAGCAGGCCATAGCTGCCGCAATACGACCTCGTCAGTATGATGCATTTGCAGGACAGGGTCGGAAGGCAGCAAGGTAAGAAGACTGCCGATCATAGATGCTGTAGTATGCCAGGGTGACCTGGAACGACGCCTATCTGATGTTTGAAAAAATGATGAGACAGGCTGGCAAAGAGTCAAAGCCTAGAAGCTAGAGAGTATTCTATGCTAGACGTGATTAAAGATGCCGGAGTATTTATTACATATTAACGGTAGTGCTAGACAAGGTGTGCTTGGGCGTGCAGGCCGGCAAGGGTGACGGGTGACGGGACAGAATACAGAATACTGGCAACGGAAGATAATGGGAAACAGCCGACAGGGGATGACGGCCAAGATACAGGGGATAGCAAGAAACTCAAGCCAACAGAACAAAACACTGAGAAACGCAGAGCAGGCCAGAGCCAGAGAAAAAGGACAAGTGACAGAGAGTAGCGTGTGGCTATGGAAAAGCAGGAGGCCACAGCCGGATGCAACCCGTAAGGTAGAGGTAGGGGGGTCGTTTTTTCTGGAAGTTAAAGTACTCTATTAAACAAAATCAAAGAACTGTCTGAAGGTGGAACGGTCCGAACGGTGACAAAACGGTGCTGCCAAACGGCGAGCTGTCAGTTTGCAGTTTGTCGACTGTGTGACTTTTGTCGAGTACGAAGTATTGAATCTGTGTAAAAAGTGGTAAACTAAACAGAAAAGAGACATATGTCTACGCATGATTTTCGCCTGGGACGACGTTGAATCTGGGACGACGATCAGATCGGTAGTGTCCGGTTACCAGTGAGTTTCAGACGAAGGAGATCAAAAGACAATAGATCGATATGAAGATGAGGCAGGTCTACGTCTACAACAGTTTGATACTTGGTACACGGTATGAATATCAGAAGATACTGAGTAAAGTCACGGGTAAGACTGAGAAATAAGATCATACTGAGACGGCATCCCGATAGTTGGGTCACTTTGATCGGCCGGGCAGACCGAGACCTGGCACACGGTGAGGACGGCATGGCATACGGGTACCTGGAAGGCCGCAACAAACACAGTTCGGGAATTGAGTAAATAATGTTGAGGTTGTGGTTGACTTTGATTACACAAGGACGAGACATTGCACAAGACATCGCACAAGCATTAAGCATCAATGCCCAAGACATGAGGTCGTACGAAGTCGCAGCCGATCTGGGTGTCTGACTGTAGGCTACCGAGATGAGATCTATCCGTGTTTGAATCGGTTGAGTTGAGATGATGGAATGGATTGTGAAACATTAGACTCCGTGATTCCTGCGGTCCGTATCAGTGTCAATAGTCGCGATGTCGTTGATAGTGTAAATAGTAAGTGGAAAATCGCATCTTTTAAAGGCCATCGTGAAAAAACTTTCCACTTGTCGAAGCGAGTCTTGGCTTCAAGGTTCGCGATAATAGATATGCGAGAGCCGTTGAAAAGAAATATAAAGATACTACCAACACGAGTACGGACGATAAAAAGCAATGATAATAGAAGCAAAACAGCGTACAAAACCAAAACTAACGGTGTAAGAAGAAAAAGGACCATGCATGGTCCGCATGTGGGTTTCGCGAGCCTGGACCGCATGGCACTATGCCGTATTGCGATTTGGCGTTGACTGTTAGGAGCTGATGGAGAAAGTACTTGTACCACGTACTGCGTCGAGTTGTCAACTTCAGGTTGCGAATTGGTTTACAGCTCGCTGTGCATTGGCTTTGAGAGGGCTGTTAACTGTTCTCCAAATGTTCTCAAGGCGTTCTCAACTCGCTGCTGATGCTCTCCTTTTTCTCGATTTGTGATCACCGCTGACAGCTTCAATAAAGATGGTGTCGACTACCCGGTGGCTGCCTTGCTTCGATCTCGATGGATTCATTAGATGGCTTAGCTTAGCAGTGACGAGAACTTAATGCTAGATGGATTTAGCTTAGCAGCGATGAGAATAAATGCCCGATAATATTTAACAAATAGTACAGGACGGCAATCTAGATACCGTCTAGATACCGTCGATACCGTCGATACCGTCTACGATGTAAGCTGACAGGACTGTGCACACGGCAAGTGGTGACATGACGGTAGTAGCGAATCCTTTGTGCCTTTGTCCCTTTCTAGCCGGCTTTTCTACAGCATGCTTGGTGGTGAGTACTCACTGTTCTCGCCTCCCTAGGAGGAGTTGGCGAGTCCCATGGTTGAGAGTGCGATGTACGATGCATCGATACCTTGCATCGCTGCCCACGCGCCCGCAGCGTGCCTTTGTGCTCGATACCAGGCTTTGGCCTTCTGCAAGTTTATTTCGGAGTGATCAAAATTATCCGGTATGACCACCAGCACAAGGACGCCAAAAGGAGACGCGAGGCGACATTGGCACCAAATCCAGAACTAGTGAGGGAACCTCGTGACGAAATTCGACTAAAAGAGACAAAACGGCGCAGTCTATTACCCTGTAGAGACACGCTGGAGTACAGAAGTGGTCGAGAGTGGTCAGAAATGGTCAAAAACAGCTCATCGTATCGAAAAGGGAAAGGTTTGTCATTTGCTGAGCTGTGTAGCCCAGGCTGTAGCTTGTAGTAGCTTGCAAGTAGCTTGTTGATAGCTTGCTGTGGCTCACTCGCGGGTGCACAAGGTCGTATTCTCTCCGTATGAATCCGTATCGAGGTGGTATTTGATGCAATCCATCATTTCGTTTATTTTCTGGAAATTTAATTAAGATTTTGACAAGATTTCAATGGGTTTCTAATTCGACAAGACTGGAATAATCACATCAACAGCCGTGTTTCAAAACCTTCCACAAGCTGAGATCGACAACATCCTAAATTACGTCGTAGACGTAAGATGAGTGGAAGCTGGAAGAAGAAATAAGAGGATATCGAGACGGTAGAGGCTGCAGGGATGTCGGGGTTGGAATGGAACAACTTCGTAGGCGAGAATCAAAAGAAGAAATCAAAGAAAATCAAAGAAAATCAAAGTCAGACAGAAATACATTGCACAAGTACAAGTAAGCATACAATACAAAGACCGGATCAGAAGCCGGCACTAGCCACAGCGGCTAGGACCGCCTGCCACAAAAAAGGCTAACTCGCTGTTAGTGCTGTTAGTGCATGCTAGCTCAAGCACTGATAATCCCTAGCGATAGCATCTGGATTAATGACAATGGCGGCCGTTGGAAGATTGTGTTTTCTTCTTCTGTTTTTCCTCTTCTTGCTAGCTCTATTCTACCTAACTACTCGCAGCGCATCTCAGTGGTGGTTTTACGAGAGTTTCTGATTGTGATGTGAATCAAGGGGCATTCCAGACAAAGCCACGATATGCCTACTGAGTGCTGGAGCACAGGCGAGACAATATCATGCAATACCTGATGTGCCGCCACGTGCCAGCAGTCCATTGCGTGTGATAGTCATGGACGAGCTCGTAGGCAGATGCGACGCATGGACGGCGAGAGAAGTTGTGACGCAAAATCAGAAATGAACAAAATCAGAGAAGAAGCAAATAAAAAAGAAACGGAAAGAAGAAAACAAAGAAGGAAAGAAAATCTACATCCAAAATACAATCGTACATAACCGAATGCGAATGTATCCACGAACGGGGTCTCTGAGGATACAAACACGTCGTACAACCCGGAGAATAGAATAAGAAAGATAGGGCAAGGACTTGAATCCCACGGCCGGTGAGTTCAGCTGTGGTGTCCTGCGACCTGCATCACAGCCAAGGGGGGTACAAAGTACATCATACATGCACTCTGAATCGTGTCTGTCTCTCTATGGCAGTTTCCGTTTGTTTGCGGTAGCTAATACAAGCAAGACTGGACCTTGGTGGGACAATAAAAAGAAGAAAAAAGAAACTGTTACTGCTACTTGTAGGATGTCTACCAAGATCCGAATCATATGGTTGTCGTCTCGTCTTTGTTTTTTTCTCGTGTCGTTGTTCTATTCTCCTTGTTCTTCTATTTGCAATATCGACTCTTCTCTTTCGTTGCCCGATCCTTGTCTGGTTTTCATTCTTTGAATATTTGTTCTGCTCTTCATGACACTTCTTTTCGACAGAAACCCCTCGTCTGATCTGGCGGACCTCGGGCGTTCGGTCACTGTAACACCCCAGCTCGGATGCACTACAGCCCTCGCCTGTCTTTATCCACTTGGAGTGTGATAAGTTATCACTATTTCCATCACATTTGATGATGAGAATAGAACGATGATTGAGGAGAGCATACTTCGTACTATGCAAGTAAAAATCAAAATCAAAATCAAAATCAAAATCAAGAAATAGAATCGTGACGAATATTAAACGAAGATGGCTCAGCTTCAATATCAAGCCTCGCAAACCTCATACGATATTGGCCGAGTATCAGCAATAGTCCGCAATATAAACCAATACATGCACACATCGTCCGACTCCTCGTTCGGTGCCTTTTACCACTATCAATAATAACTTTGCCCTATTGATGACCAACACCAACGCCTACTACTACCGACACCCAGGCGGCTCTATACACCCACAGCCGGCGTTTGCTTGTGCGACACAATCGCCCATCGCTCCGAGCGACTCCTCTTTTGTGCCTCATCGACGTTGGTCTAGTCAACCAGACTGTGTCTCTGTCTGTTGTCCGATATCTAGTGTGTCTGTGTCTAGCCTTTGTCTTGTCTGATGTTTGCTGTCGTTTATCATTCTTTGTCTATCCCTACTGAGTAGTGGTCGGGATTATCCCTTGCACATCCTCTATTATCGTCCATCATCATCCCAGTCCCTTCCCGCCCAAGGGGTCCTCCCCGTCACTATCCGCTACGCACTCCTCACTCTCATCCTCTCACATGTGCAAAAGTGCCCAATCTGCTCATCGTCAACAGCTCGACTGCCCATCTTTTCAACCAACAGACCCCCAACGCACTCGAGCAGACACTGCATACATGCAGACGGCACCCTCAACACACACCATCCACATTATCGCTTGTGCCAACTGGCCAAACAGCCCAAGGCGGATCCTCCCATCTGACTTTGGCCACCCAGCAGCTTAGATCCTGCGCGTACCCGTCGTACCAGTAAATGCATCCAACTGTCTCTCGTCTCGGTTGTGTACGTACTACTTTCTGTATCGCATTCTATTTTCCATTCTATTTGGGCCTTTTCTGTTGATATTCTGCTTTTTGTGCCGCTTATTTCCCACCATCCTTGACCTTTTCCTACCTTTTTCTACTCTTCCGCATCCCGCTCTACACCCCTCTCGGCGCTTGTCTCAATTTGTGGTGACCGTTGATGTGCTATTCGTTGGCTTTCGACCTTTGCAGTATGGAAGTCGATTGATATGTTTGCTTTTTCGTTACTTTTCGCTCTCTTTGCTCTCAAATTTCTTTGCTTTTTCCTTTGTATTCGCCCTGTGAAATCCATCTCTCCACTGTCATGATCATACCACCGTGCATGTCGACACGTCGGCGTTCACTTGCAGACCGGTATGTTCTTTTGAGTTGTCTTTTCGTTTTGTCTTTTTGCCTGTCTTTTGTCCTCTTCTTTTATTCGCTACTCGCTATTCGTTCTTTGTCTTCCGTCTCAGTCAACCCCCACACTGTCAGATTCATCACTTTTCGAGTACAGAGTACTGAACCCGCAGGAGTTATGTCTCCGGAGTTATCAAATCAATCACGAGGTTATGAATTTGCTGTTAAGAAGGGATAGGCAAGAAGATTTGCATAGTTGCAAACCAACTACCAAGATGTGTATCAAAGAAAACAACAAAAAGGGTAATTTAAATCCGACTGACAGCCAACTGTCAACTTCAATGGCAGCCAAAGAAAAAATGTAAGACAAATTGAGGCTTGAAATTCAAAAATATCCAAGAAAATAGAACCAAAAGAAATTTTGAATTATTTAAAAACAAAAAGCGGTCTACGGCCGCAAGAAGCCATTCGTAAAGATTTGCAAAGCCTTCTGTACAGAGACGGCAGACTACGGAAGCCACCCGGGGCTGTATTACAGAGTTGAGATGTGAGGAAAAGAAAAAGCAAAGAATGAGGATAATGTCAAAAATAATTGCCAGCGCTAATAAGCACCTAACTACAATGTACAAATGCACTAACTACCAGTAATAAAGTGACTGCCGTTCTTTCCCTGTTGGGGTCCCTCCTCGCTTGGCCGGCATGTCAGATCATGTAGTTTCCATATGTTGCATGAGCTGTGCTTTTCTACTTTCTTTTGATTTATTCTGATTTTGTTTGATTTTATATGCGCTGCTATTATCATTGCCAACTCCATATCGGATTGGTGTGATGTAATTTTCGGTGTGCATGTCGACGTGTACTGGACCTGCCGCATATTCCAAAGCAGCTATCCCGGTTTCGCTGCATTTCTCGTGTTGATGCGGTTCTTGCTTCTTGCATTCGCTGCTTTGTTGCATTTGTTGCATATCGAGAGAATGCAATGTCAGCATGACAAACCGAAGCGCCCGAGCCGAAGAGATGGGGGAGGGGAACAGAGTCGGCGAGCAGGGGTCGGCCTTGTAAGGCAGAGATGAAGCAGAAGTAAATAACATTCCAAAGGACAAACGGCCTGGCTTCAAGACCAGGGTAGCCTGACTCGAAATTGTATGATCACCAAATGAGGTCGATGAAACCATTATTTAATATTGACTTTATTTGTTTGGAATTGATTTTTGAGAGGTTTTGGCCGGCTTTTATTTGCTTTTTGCTGACAATTTCGCATCTCCAAATACAAAAATTCATATATGTGTGTTCGATCCTTCTGCGGAGGACTTTTCAAGCCAAAAGCTGCACAATGGCGGCTACATTTCCAAATAAGGGTTCTGATAGCACTGATAACACAGGCAGGGGCAGAGATTATTGGATAGATTGAGGGATTCATAAAATTCAAGAAATTGGAGAGAAGCCAAGTGAGAGGCTGAAGAAATAAGATGTGAGACACCAGAGAGACTACACATGATTTCGCGCAACCACAAGCCACGCAGCTTGATATTTTATTCCGTCGATGAAAACAAAAGAAATATGTCTGAATGCATGTCAAGTATATGCGGTTTACAGCTGGCTTTGGGCTAGTTTTGGTGAGTTTTCATATTCAACGCGGGCCTTCTGTACTGCATCCGCAGTTGCGTGTGACGTAGTAAAGAAGTGGAATAATACTCGAAAATATTATGTATCAGAAAATATGGCAGAATGTGAAAACTGCTCAGCTTGTTTGCGATGGTCTTCCCTTGCGTGTATCAAGACGAAGGAGTTCGATGCATGAGGCTGATTCTCGGTGTGCTGTGGGCTTTTGACGGCTGTCTTTGTTTTTGCACGATATGGAAAATTCCGTCGGCGAGAGGTCGCCAACCAGTGCCGCCAGACATGCATATCTTGCCCTTTTCGATGTTCTGTATGCTGTTGGGAGAGGCCTCTAAGTTTCCCATCCTTCATGGATTTGATACCGCTTACATTGTCAACATTCATTTCCTCACATTGCTTCCTGCGTTTTCTTTTGTCTGGTGGCTCTGAGAACGACATCCGTGTAGCTCGCCCCAGCATCGTGACATTATCAACTTCTCAACCTGCCGAGACGCAGTTTTGCTTCTTCGGCCCACAAGGCCAACCAAAAGGGGATGAGAGGGTCCTGCGAAATGATTCATCCAGCCATCATGCCCGTCACGTCACTCCTCTGCCCGTATGCCCGTCATGATCAGAACCATGTTTCAATATTGTCAAAGGGAGAAAGTAAGGGAAGAATACGGAGAGCTAAAAACAATATGAAAAAGACGAAATCAAAATCAGTATCAGAATAATACAAGACAAACAGACGGAGACGCCTTGACCTACGACACCGGATCTCGGACCATGACCCTGGCCATATTGTATTATCGCAAACTTTCTTTTGTTGGCCGTTTCTTTTTCTTTCGCCTTGCATCTCCTTGTATCGGATTTCGATCTCTCCTATTCTTATTGTGAAACAAGAGCGCTCTACAAATTATCAACGATTGTGAAGAATTACACTTGGAAATCAAAGTAAAAATCATCAAAGCTTCGTCCACGTTTCTCCATACTTTGAGCATCAAAGCTCAGATCCATGCTATCCACGCTTGAGCTTGAGCTCTCCTCTTAGAGAGTACCCAGTACACACACAAATACACAAACAGAGCTTACTGCGTTCGGCCCCGTTCCGCTTGGATCCCGGACCACACAGAGTAGGAGTATTACTCTGGATGGGTCCTTGTTAGTCGACCTGTCCACCTCAACCACACTTGAGTTCGGCACACAGGCTGCATCTGCTGTAACCCTGACAGTTCTTATTTCCTATGTACAACTCATAGAGTGGTCTAGATGGGTGAGTCTGTCCTCCTTGTTTTGTTCCTTCGTTTCTTCGTTTCTCGATGCTAATAAGCATATTCTGAATTGTTGAGCACAAGGTCTACCTCGGAACGTCACATAATCTCCGGCTACCATTCTTTCTATGCCCTTTGCCTCCCGTATCATTTGAGTTTTGCTACAGCTTGGAGAGTTATCATTCTCAGTCACACCCGCAAAGGTACATATGCACAGCGAAATGTCTTTATTAGGCTAGCGGTTGCATTGACTTTATTTGATTTATGTGAATAACAGGTTTCTTTTGTATTTTCCATCAACTTCTGGATTCCCCCATTTTCTGCTCTGTAAAATAATTTCATTTCTTTTTCCTGCTTTGCCGTTGCTTCTTGTCCTTACTACGAATTGTTCTACGGCACTCGCTGGTCTATCCGCTCACCTCTACTTCATCCTAGTCCATCTCAACGCTCGCTTCGTCTATCACTGACCGGGTGTTCAGACTCGTACCGTGATCTATGACAAGAATGTGCACCTTGAACGGTGCTCCGTCATGTAAAAAGTAGAATAATCACTGCTGCCCTCTCAGCAATACGACGCTGTATGTAGTTCCCCAGGTCCTGCGGCTTGCGAGCACTCTGTATGGTTTGCGGTTAGGAATGGACACGGCGGTGCTGTCTGTACGATGTACTCTTCCCTTGAAACTCAACATACAAGTACTGGCTGGCCAAAACGCTGCACACTGCACTCACCCCCCGGTCACAGTCAATGCTGCATATCACACCTCCACCCCCTCTCTTCATCCTGTCTGCATCTCCCCTCTCGCCTTCTCAGTTTTCCTTTGAAGTATCTTACTGCCACCCCTGTACCTCTGGTGTCTTTGCCTCTGCCTTTACCTCTGCATATCTTCTCCGTACAACGTACGTGCCCGTTGTGACTTTCGGCTCTCACCCCCTCTGATAGTCAAACGGACCCTGTCAATAATCACATACCACTCCCGACCTTGTCTTGTGCGGCTTGTTTAGCTCTTGCTTGATCTACGTCGGTTTATTCTTTACCTTTTATCTCTATTCTTTTTATTTGATAATTTAAAGCTTGGACCTATTTCCTATTTTCTGTTTCTATTTTATATGTTCTTATACTTTTTAATATTCAAAACCATCGACATAACTTCACTCCAACGTCCATCATCCCCATCCACTTTATTCTCCGTCTTATCTATATCTAGCCCTGTCAGCTCTTCTTTTTGTTTTCTCGTCTACATATATCAGATACCCCGGATACCCAGATACCCTAGATCCCTTGCAACGCTGCTCTACCTTGTCTTTGTTATTCAAGCCTGCCTTCTTTCATCTTTCCTCTTTTGACCTTTGTCTTCTATCTTCCTAATCAGCAATCATAACACTACAACGCTGTTGACGGCATATCAAAGCGACACTGGCTGCGATTGATATCTTGGACCAGCTCAGCATTCAAGAAAAAGAACAGGACAACACTAGATACAAAGAAGACTGCCCAGCCATACCATCTTGGCACTGCCTGTCATTACTTCCTACCACTCGCCTGCTTCTTCCATGTCAACTTTACAAGTATTTAACTCTTCTTGACACGCATCTGAATTTACTCTGATCACCACATGAAATCAGAGGCTGCTCCATTCGAAGACCGGGACAGGTACGACTACTCGAGAGGCTACGACGACCACAACGCCCACGACCCTCGCAACGCCTACAACAGTCCCGGCCACAAACAAGCAAGCAGCCACAATCCAAAGTCTGCTCGCATGTTGGTGTGTGATAAATCTCATTTCGACAGATTTGGACCTGCTTCCGTGCTCCCATCTCCTCCACAGTCCCTGTCCCTCTCGCTCTCGCCGCCATCCATGAGCAGCCATCTGCAGAGCTATACGCCCTATGCGGATACCTCCCACGGCTTCAGCAATATCACCCCCGTCAGCAGCATCAACAGCATCAGCAATATCGGCAGCATTGGAAACATCGGCAACAGTTTTAGCACTCAGCAGCAGCAGCCACCACCTCTGAATCCAAAGGAGGAGGACGCCCCCGACTACATGCTCGAGATCCGGCAGCAGCCCCAACATGCCCGCGTGGCGTTGGGCAAGGACAAGGCCGATCGCAAGCCCATCGACCCGCCGCCGATTCTCCAGCTCAAAGTCAGCGCGAAGAAAGATCCCAACCAGCACTTCCTCCAGAGCCCGTACTACTTTATGTCCTGCTCGCTCATCAAGGGCGACGACTCGTCTTCCAAGGCGCCCCTTGCCAGCCACTTGATTGGCACGGCCGTGTCCTCATTGCACCGCCTCAAGGACACCGACAACCAGGATGGCGGCTTCTTTGTCTTTGGTGACCTCAGCTGCAAAGTCGAGGGCAAGTTTCGGCTCCTCTTCACCCTCTACCAGATGCAGCGCATGGAGTGTCTGCACATCACGTCAATTGTCTCCCAGCCCTTCCAGGTCTACCCGACTAAATCTTTTCCCGGTCTTGCCGAGTCTACCTTTCTGACTCGGTCGTTTAGCGACCAGGGCGTGCGTCTGCGTCTGCGCAAGGACTCGCGGAGCATATCTACCCGTAAGCGGAACGCCACGGCAGCCGATTTCTCGCGTAAGCCAGATCCGCGTGACGCAGTCGGTCCTGGAGCCTCTGTAGGTTCCGTCGGCCGGCGTTCTATCGGCGGACGCACAGGCAGCACCGACGACTCGACTTATGGTGTCAGTCTGACTGGAGCAGGCTTCGATCCATCGACCAGCTATGGATCGTATGACGCCGACAGCAGCAGTTTCTCGAAGCGGCGGCGAATGATTGACGACCTGGGCACACCAGTCTCGTCCGTGGGATCCGTCATGACAACCAACCCATATGGCGTGCCGAGCATTTACGGCACAACAACAGCTCAGATGCAGATGCCCGTCAGCACAGTCGGTGCAGGCTCCTACAGCTTGTCTGCGATGCAGCCCCTGTCGACAATGAGCTACGGCGGCCACACGGGCCACGCACACCATTCGCATCACCAACTCAACCGCATCGACACGCAACAGTCACCCTCAACGCGGCAGTCTCCACATGCATTCTCCTATGGTGGCGGACTACAGACATCGCCATCGTCCATTAACGACTACCGGTCACTTTACGGAAACACCGTTTCGACAGCCGATACGAGCCCGCGCACACATGCCACGCCCAACCCGCACTCGACGACAACCCCGAGTGGCACGAGCACGAGCCCACCCGATGCGACAGGCAACTACACGGCACAATCCGGCGTGGGAGTCGGAGCTCTTGGCGTCGGATCCATGGCATCGTTCACGCAGAGCATGGCACCATATGCCTATACTAGCCAGCTGGACCAGCACCAGCACCAACAGTACCAGCCGCAACACCACTCGCAGCACCAGTCGACGCGGGTATCTCACCTTCCTTCGCTGGATCTGCACCATGTCGGCAGCACTGGCCTCGGTCTCGACTTGAACTACACCGAGGTGGACCGTCACGGCCAGAACTAATTTTCTTTTATTCTGTTTTTCTCGTTTATGTTCATCATTTCTTCTCCCCATTCTATATTCTCTTCGTCATCCCCATTTCCAATACCTATTTTATTACATTTATTCCAATTTTATCATAGTTTACACACCACGAGTGCGATGAGGTCAGGACATACGCCAGGCAAATGGAAAACACCGGCGGCAGCACAAAATACCAACGACGACATGCGGTGGGAGAATACCTTATTAGTTTTTGTTTTGTTTTGTTTTATTCCATATTCTTAAATTTAAATCCCCAATGATTAAAAGAAGTAGATTAAGTTTTGTGAAAACATTTTGACTAGATTCGTTAAACAGTCTGTCTCTAAGCAAACTCGGTGGTGCCAGCACTGGGAGCCTTCTCGCTTGTAGGCGCCCAGTGAGCACCAACTGCGTTCCCAGGACTCTTGACGTCGAAATCAAACCGATCAGGTAGCTTCAAGCCACCTAGGGCCTGGGCCTTGGCCGTTGTAATGGCACTCACTCCGTCGCGGAACAGCCACACGTCATCTGTCTGGTACTGCCAGTCCTCCAGCTTGGCTCTCATGCGCCGCAGAATCGGTTCATAGGCCGGGTCCTTGGCCAGGTTGTTGACTTCCTCGGGATCAGCCTTCAGATCAAAAAGCTCTTCGGGGCCGCGGTAGACGTAGCTGTGCAGCCGGCGACGACCAATCATAAGCTCTGGTGTGTCGGTCGTCGCCTTTCTGTCTTTGCTTTCGGTGTTTTCGACTGTCGGGATGGAGTTTCGGAGACCTTCCCAGCTCAAGCTGACGTAGAGATCAGTCGCAAAGGGAAAGTCAAGTTTCCAGGCAATGTTGCGGTGGTACTTGTACTGGTGATCGCGCATGAAGCGTGTTGGCCAGTAGTTCTGGACTTCGTGAAAAGTGTGCGAGCCAAAGACGTGCTGCTGCCACTCATTCTCTGGAGCTACTGTGGCCTGGTCGAGAATTGGCAAGAAGGATTTGCCAACACGCTTGGGTGCCTGGCCGGTGAAGGGTGTGGTGATGGGCTGGGCTTGAGGACCAGCAGCCCAGTCTAGACATGTAGGCAGGATGTCAACCCAGGAAACCATGTTGGGGTTCACAATGCGTTGCTGCGTTGCTGTGTTGCCGGGTCTGCGAACGATTAGGGGTAGCCGCACACCTGCATCGTAGAGTGTTGTTTTGGAGTTGACGAAAGGTGCGCCGTTATCACTGATAAATATGACCAGTGTCGAGTCGGTAAGATGTCGCTTGTCGAGCTCTTCAAGGAGCAGACCGACTCCTGTGTCGAGCCGGCTGATAGCCTTGTAGTACTCGACCAACTCTGTCCGCAGCTCGGGGACATCGCTGATAAACTCTGGAATAATGACATCGATTTCCTTGTAGTCAGGCACAGGGATGTGCCGAACATCGCCATCAGGGCCGTTGGGATCAGCACCGTCATTACCGAAGCCACCTCGGGTCTCGTCACGGTGGGGATCGCGGAAGCCAACAGTCAGGTGAAATGGCCGGTTGGTCTCTGCAGCCTTGTCAAGAAACTGGCCAGCCTCGGATGCGTTCTGCGTGACATCACGGGTCAAGCTGGGCGCATACCACTCCCATGGATACGTCGTGCGAGGGCCCCCGTGGACCTTGCCAATGATACCTGTTTGGTAGCCGAGAGTATTGAAAAGTAAAGGCGTGGTCTCAATGTGGTCAAAAGTCTGAAAGTGACACCAGCCTTGCTGCAAGCCGTATTGGCCGTTTTGGTGAGTATGCAAGCCGGTGTAAATTGTTGACCGACTGCCACTGCAAGACGCAGTGCTTGCATAGCCGTTTGTGAATCGGGTGCCTTGTGATGCCAGTCGGTCCAGATGGGGTGTCTTGATGGCGTCAAGACCATAGCATCCAAGCATCAAGCCGAGATCATCGGCCACCACCAGCAGAACATTCTTGTGGTCAGTCATGATGTGTATTCTTTGGTAGCGATGACCCATTGGAGACGAAATGGGTTGTGTGTGAGAAACGAAGTATTCGACCACTTAGGCTGGTAGATCGCGGTTGTATTAGTGTGTGGGGAAGTTGCACATGGCGCAATGTGCATCAGCTTTCATTGGGTGTTTTATGATCGGGTCGTCGGGTAGGATGCGAACAAGAAGAAAATGTATGTCGTCGCCATTGTTCACTCTATCGGCCTGGCCCAGTTCAATGTCAGCCGCGTTGTCACCTACGCGGCTGTTGGTATCGTCGAAAATGCGGTTCCTGCTTATAGTGCTAAAATCGCACTCGTTGCAACGCTCTATACTCGTATGTAAATTCGCAGGTAATGCCGGCATTGCCCCATCCGTAGGACTATATAACCACTACTGTTGCTGGTCTTAATTCTTTGCTCCCTCGGTCGCCAACGACCGCTGCGTTCACCAAATGTGTCACACCTGTTTTCGAATATGGTGGCATCCCGGTGATCCGTCTTAGGATTCCGACTAGCGTCCACCAATATACAGTGACCGCCAACCCGATCACTGCCAGCCGAGGATTTCCCGGCTTTGTCATAACGTCCTCATACCACTTCTGTGCGCGGTCGTAGAAGAGCCACTCTTCGCCATGACCGCCGTGGATGTGACCACATACCACTACCTTTGGTTTTGACCGCCACATCTCTGCCAGAAGATGCTGGCATCCTTTGCCGCCTTCATCGAGGTGTCCCAGCGGTGGGCCGTGAACCAGCAGAACATCAGTTGCATCGGGTACGGCTCCTTGCCAGCGGAATGCGCCCGTGTCCACTGGCCCGGCTTGTGCTTTCGTATCGCCCTGACCGTCGTACTGGAATGCCCAGGTCCCACAGCGAAGCGTCCAGGGACTGCCGAAAACACGGATGGTCCTATGGTCGTCTGAATCTGCGTTGATACGCACGCTGACATCCAATGCGTTGTGCTCCAGGTAGTGCACCGCGCTGGCGTCGCCTCCTGCGTTACCCCCCTGGCCCCAATCGAGGTCCGCTTTCCGCTGGCCGACCTGCCGACCAAGCTCTCGGCCTGGATGGGAGGTGATAAACGCAGAGTCTAGCAGCAAGTCGTGGTTGCCAGCAATAACAATCTTATGCTCGTGCGGCCGACTGGCCAGCCAAGAAAGCTGCGATTGTATTTCGGCATAGGTACCGAACCGAGAGAGGTCGCCGGCGTGCAGTAATACGTGGCCGGCCGGCAAGTGCGACGGCGGCAGCTCGTTGTTGTGGGTGTCGGAAATACAGACAAGCCTGATGGGCGAGTGGCTGGCTAGGGGCTGGCTCCTATCTTGTCCCTTGAGCTGTCGCGCCTTGCGATACAGTTGCGTTGCTAGCTGCTTTGCCTTATCTGCCTTGGGCGGCAAAACGGCTATCGGCCAACTTATGGACTGTACGGTATTTGGTGCCATGTTGATATACCGTGCCTAGACGATTGTTGATAGGAGCAGGTCTAAGAAATGAAATGAATATGTTTTGATGGCTACGATTCACGGTCGCTGTATTCGATTGGGCAGTGCTTCATATCACCAACATCTCACATCCAAGTCCCACTTTAAATAAGCACACTGTGCGATACGTAGCCAGCTCAATGTACTGTGCGTATGCTTCTGTTTTCAGCACTAGACATATGCAGTCATGGAGTACACACCGTGCAGACATGTGCAAAGCACAGTGATGTTGTCAGTCTAGGCACGGTGTCCTGGCAAATGTGAGAAGTATGTAAACGTGATTTTTGTCAAAATTAAAATGCTCACCTGTTACAACGGCCACGTGTATTTAATTGGCTCAGTTTATTTTCTCCAAGAGTTTCTGGTATTGACTTCGTTGCTTTCTGACCATAGCACACCTACCTGGGTCCGACGAGGTCTTCGATGCACCCTGTGCAAAGATCCGATGAAAATCCCGTGATGATGTCCGCCTACGTCCGTTTTGTCAGCATCTGGAAACGAGTTGCTCGGTATTCCAAGCAGCTTGACACCCCAGCTTTGTCCAGACATCCGAACTCAGACGACAATGACCTCAGATAATGGCCCGTAAACCATGCCGCCTCCGGCCCGTCGGACATTGCCACTTTGGCAGACTCAACATACGGACTGTAAGGATGATAGCCAGACGCGTGGCAGGAATCTGATCAGGCAAACACCGCTGAGCCGAACGACGATAGCGCCGACTCGACAACCGATACACTATATAGCTATTCCGACTCGCTCGTAGAAACATTAATGACAAGTCCTACGCAGAGACCTCATTAGTGTCACCAAACACGGGCGGTGGTCTTCCGCCATTGCGCACGCATGCTTCTAGTTGGAATCACGGACCCGGGCTAGATCATGGACGCCAGGATATGGGAAGGCAGCCGGCCATCGTCACCCCTTCTCGTGGACATGTGGTCGGAACACACAACACCGAAAACTATAGCTGGAAGCACTCGAGACAGCAGAGTGGTTGCGAAACAGCTTCCCGTTGCTAATCACACCTAGGCAAAAGTTTCCCGTGTCACATCAGGACATGCGAACTGAAAGAGTTTATCAATGATTTGACCATGGACTTGCAAGTTCTTAAGGACTATCCGCATTGGAACCTCAATGGGTTTGACCACATCAGTAGCAACCTATTCGAGAATAACGGGATGTCGCAATTGCAGTACGAGTAGAACAAGAACAGACGCCTTCGGAATAAAATCGGGCCAAACTCTTTAGGAATACTAGGTTGGTGCGAACAAGCATTTGCCTCATTATAGGGCTGCCAAGCCTCCCGAGTAGTTATCAGCACTGAGTAAACAAGACTAATTAGCATATATCATGCCATCTACAGGAGAAACGCATTTTGATCTGATAACGATTGTTCCACGTAATTTGTAAATCGTGCTATACACAATGGTACAAGTCTTGATTTTATTTCGCCTTCCTGCGCCTGAGTTCGGAGCAGCTGTAAGCTATCATTGTGCAATTAGGTAAACGTGCCTATCCTGAGCATTTTCGAGTCATTCCCTCTGCTCCTGCAGTGGGCTAGATCGACACGGTGGAACTCTCCGAAACGAAAAAGGCTAGACGTCTTCCGTCGTGTAAGCACGTCACCGAGGGCGTCGTCCCACATAGCTTGGAACATCTTGCAGCCGGGGGATAATGTTGTAGAGAAGCTGTCAGTCTATGTTTGGTTTTGCTAGTCCTGCCTACTCTGTAATAGTCTACCAAAAATAAAGTTTAAGGAGACATGTTCGTCGGAGCGTTGTTCCACACAAGCTCCAGCTGTGTGCTCAGAGCCAGTCGTCTGCACTTTGGCGGGCGTATTATAAATCGTATTGGCACCGTGGGGTAATCACATCATCGCCTCGTAGTCAAGACGCGACTCTGTGGTGGTTGACGCCATCGCAGGGTAGCTTGTAGGGTCTCGCGAGCTTTCAGTCCGGGACGTCATCGAGCATATATCTATGGCCGAGGGGTCGTTTGATTTGAAGATATGATTTGAGACTGATTTGCATATTCACCATTGATACCCTTTGATTTTTCAAAACAACCTCACACAACCGCCAAAATGCCTACCGAGTTTATCAGCTTGACCTTCCCCAACGACAGCACTGACCTGGCCCCCAAGCCCGGTGCACCTGCCGACCCCGAGTGGCTCACCCGCTACGCCCGCACTCTTGACGACTACGGTTTCAAGTACACCCTGCTGCCGTACGATGCTGGTGGATTCGACCCCTTCACCCAGGGTGCCTACATTGCCTCTGTGACCAAGAACCTCAAGATCATCATCGCCCTGCGCCCCAACACCATCTACCCGACCGTCGCCGCCAAGGCCCTGGCCACCCTCGACCAGCTGAGCAATGGCCGTGCCGTGGTCCACTTTATTGCTGGCGGCAACGATGTCGAGCAGGCCCGCGAGGGTGACTTCCTGACCAAGGAGCAGCGCTACGGCCGCCTGGAGGAGTACATCAAGATTCTGCGCCGCGCATGGGCCTCGCCTGAGGCTTTTGACTGGGACGGCACCTATTACCAGTTCAAGAACTACTCCAACCGCGTCCGCCCCGTCAACGGCAAGACCATTCCCGTCTCCGTCGGTGGTTCTTCTCCCGAGGCTTACCGCGTTGGTGGCTCTCTGGCCGACATCTTCGGTCTGTGGGGCGAGCCTCTCAAGGACACCAAGGAGCAGATCGACCGCATCTACGCCGAGGCCGAGAAGGCCGGCCGCACTGACAGACCCCGCATCTGGGTCACTTTCCGTCCCATCCTGGCCGAGACCGAGGAGCTTGCCTGGGCCAAGGCCCACCGCACACTGGACATCCTGAGCGGCAACAAGGAGGCCCTGCAGTACCGTAACTTCAACCCCGGCAACACCGAGCCCCAGAACGCCGGCTCGCAGCGCCTGCTGGAGATTGCCAAGCGTGGTGACGTCCAGGACCGCGCTCTGTGGTACCCCACCGTGACCGCGACCAACGCGCGCGGTGCCTCGACCGCCCTGGTCGGCTCGCCCCAGACCCTGGCCGAGGCCATCCTGGACTACGTCGACCTCGGCTGCGAGCTGATCTCCATCCGTGGCTACGACAACTACAACGATGTTGTCGAGTACGGCCGGCATATCCTGCCCCGTGTGTACGAGGGCATCAAGGAGCGCGAGGGCAAGGCTACCTCGGGCGAGGCCGCGCCGGCTGACGCCGCCGCTGCTGTGACCGTTGCAAGCGAGAGTGCCTAAATGTTTTGATAAGCCATGAATAACGAATATGATTTTGATTTTAAGCAAAAAAAAATTTGAATAATTAAAACTTTTTTTGGTGACTTGTTCCTGTGATTCAAAGCTTATCAGATACTACTGATGGAGCTCGGTGGTGAAGAAACACGACGAAGCTTGCCTCTTCCTGCTGGGAAAGAGACGTTGTAGTGGGTCGTCGCGTTGTGGAGGTGTGGGGCAGCCGTGATATAAATATGGGGTACGTACTAGTCATGCCGATGTGCAATTGGCCACTGTTGACCCCTGTCAAGCTTAGTCATTTTGCTTGGTGCGAATCTTAGTGAGCACGTCATGTCGCAATCGATGTCGACATTTTCTCCTACTGACAAAACAATGCCAAAATGCCCAAAACGACTAACAAAACGCATGGCATCCAGAAAACCGTTGGACGGCGACTTGAACGGCGTCTTGTTTCTGACGTCGAATTGCCTAGAATGACGTTTGGGACGTTTTGGTGGGCATCGTCCTCCTTGTGAAGCTGCTCCTACATCGGGATTGGCTCCGGATGATGTCTGTAGCTGGGATGGCAGTGGGTGGGCGTGCCAGGATGGCCCGTTTGGCATCTAGTCTGCGTGTTGCATGTTTCCAGTCTTCCGTTTTGTTCTATTTGCGGTAGATGTCTATCCAGCAATCTCGGTCGACCGGTCTTCTTGGATAAATTATATTTTTTGATTCTTTCATGTGCTTCTTAGTGATATCACCGATAACTCTATAAGAACAGTCTTCCTCCTCGACGTCTCTAGTGTACCTGATCTAATCTTCATTCATCAAGCTTCTCTGCATCTTATCTCTTCACCTCATCTTCACCTCAACTACATTCACCTACCTCTACCCCATATACCAAACCCATCCCACACATTCATCATGGCACCCGGTGCTCTGGTTTCCGAGGCCGCCTCGGCCACCCCCGCCCCCATCACAAAGCGTCAGAACGACCAGGCGCCTCGTTCCATCTTCCCCGACGGCATCCGCACATCTGGCCAGCACAACCCTGCCCCAGAGCGCATCCGGCCATACTCTGAATTCCCCAAGGAGATCAGCGGCCCGACTCTGTGGCGCCGGGAGGACTACGAGAACCAGCCCGACCGTTGGGTCCACCGCTTCACTGAGGAGCAGATCAAGGAGCTCAGTGACACAGCCGATGCTTTCATTGCTTCCGGCACACCACTCACCGGCATCGCCAAGAGCAACTTCCCTCTGCCTATCCTGTCCAAGGCCCTGTTCGATGTCCGCGAGGACCTGATCAACGGCAAGGGCTTTGTCCTGTTCAAGGGCTTCCCTGCCGACGTCTGGGGCAACCACAAGAACGCCGTTGCCTACATGGGTCTCGGCACCTACCTGGGCTACTTTGTCTCACAGAACGGCCGTGGTCACGTCCTCGGCCACGTCAAGGATGTCGGCGATGACCCGACCCAGATCCACCGTGTCCGCATCTACCGCACTACGGCCCGCCAGTTCTTCCACGCCGACAACGGTGACCTTGTCGGTCTTCTCTGCGTCCACCGCGCTCTGGAGGGCGGCGAAAGCGACATTGTCAGCATCCACAATGTCTGGAACACCCTGCAGAAGGAGAACCCCGATGTTGCCGAGCTCCTGACCCAGCCCATCTGGTACTTTGACCGCAAGGGCGAGGTGTCTGAGGGCGAGGAGCCCTACATCAAGCAGGCCGTCTTCTACCTGGAGCCCGAGGGAAAGGGCCGTGTCTACATCAAGTGGGACCCCTACTACGTCCGCTCGCTGACTCGCTTCTCTGACGCCGGTATTATCCCCGCCCTCAGCGAGGCCCAGAAGCACGCCATGCAGGTGCTCGAGGATACCTGCCAGCGCCTTGCCCTGCACATGGTCCTCGAGGTCGGTGATATCCAGATTGTCAGCAACACACACCTGCTGCACGCCCGCACAGCCTACAAGGACTACCCGGCACCGGCACCCCGTCGCCACCTGCTACGCCTGTGGCTGTCAACACCCGAGACCGAGGGTGGCTGGTCGCTGCCGTACCCCGACAGCCATGAGCTGAAGCGCGGTGGTATCCAGGTGAACGACAACGCACCTGTCTGCCCACTGGATGCGGAGTAAAAGTCTGATTTCAAGCAATATTTCATAGTTATTTCTTTTTGTACATGTATATAGGTTTATGGGTTACGAACAAATTGTATTGGTTCTTTAATGAAAATCTTTCATCTAATTTTTTATCACTGCTGTTTTGAGTCTTGTGTGAAGTCATAGAGCCACAGTGAAACCTGTTTATGTTATTAGCAACTTACTGTTCATTGATTTTGTCACTACTTTTGCAAGGTTTATGGAACTATTTTATCCAACTTTTTAAACCCAATCGAAAATCCAATCTCAAATAAAATCGAGCCGTTTAATTTCTGCACCTAAAATTAAATTTCTTTAAAATAAATTTCTTTAAAATCCCATTTTAGTTCATAAAAATCTAATAAATTCTTTGCATGTTCTTTTAAGTATTTCAATTGTTGGATTTTACAAAATAGCTTTTGATCTACTGCTCAGGGATAGAGTGCTCCGCAGCAGGAACGCCCGCCTTCCAGTGGAAAGTAGACGCGACGTGCTCCGCCGGGGGCACCTTTTGGCCAGGAGTACCGTAAAAGTTCTCACGGTAAGTACCCTTGGGGACATCGTAGTCGTCCCAGAACAGACCGCGACGCTTCAGCTCGGGAAGCAGAAGCTCAATGATGTCCTTGAACGACTGAGGGAAGACAGCGTAGGCAAAGTTGAATCCATCAACATCAGCCTCGTCAACCCAGCTCTCGAGACCGTCAGCAACCTGGGCCGGGGTGCCCACCAGGATCGGGCCGTTGCCACCGAGAGCGACGTGCTCCGCAACCGTGTGCTTGGTCCACTTGGTGCCGGGCGGCGAGAACTTGGCGTAAGCCTCGACAGTCGAGCGAACAGCGTTGCTCTCGACCTGGCGCAGCTCCTCCTCGTCGCCGTACTTATCCAGATCCATGCCGGTCCAGCCAGCGAACAGGGCCAGGGCACCCTCAGTGGATGCGTACTGGCGGTAGTCGGCGAGCTTGGCCTGTGCCTCCTCCTCGGTGCGGCCAATGATGGGTGTCACTAGGGCCAGCACCTTGATGCTCTTGGGGTCACGTCCATACGACTCCTTGGCGAGCTGGCGGATATCAGCGACGCTCTTGGCGCAGGCCTCCGCGGCATGTGCCGACAGGAAGATGGCCTCTGCGTGCTGGGCAGCAAACTGCTTACCAGCCCGCGAGGTGCCTGCCTGCAGCAGCAGGGGCGTGCGCTGAGGGCTGGGGTGGACAATGTGAGGACCAGGGACGGAAAAGTACTTGCCCACATGGTCGATAGTGCGGACGCGGGTCGGGTCGGTAAAGACACCAGCCGCACGGTCTAGCACGACAGCATCATCGCGCCACGAGGACTGGAACAGCTTGTACATGACTCGCATGTACTCCTCTGCCTGTGCATAGCGATCGTCATGCTGGGGGTGTTAATTTACTGAACTACTACCTGGGTTCGCTTAAGCAAGCAAAGGGGGTGGGAACTTACAGCAGGCTGCTCGGTCCGGCCCATGTTACGGGCAGCCGAGTCGAGGTAGCTCGTCACAATCTATGCCTTGTTAGTTCATGCATGTATTGTGTCATGTAGTAGAGTCATGTTGACATACATTCCATCCGAGACTATGCTGTTAGCTTGCATCCTTGTTTGATAGATGGCATGGGTGTTGAGAGATAAGACTTACCGGCCCTTGGTGAGGTGGTCCAGGGTGGACAGGCGACGGGCCAGGTGGTAGGGCTGCTCGTAGGTAGTCGAGACAGTAACACCAAAGCCAATGGACTTGGTAGCAGCGGCCATGGCTGAGACAATAGCCAGGGGCTCGGTCACGGGCCACTGGGCACCAGTGATGATGGAGGGCTCCAGGGACTGCTTGTAGACATCATAGCCACCAAGCACATCGGCAATAAAAACACCATGGAATTTGGCATCTTCCAGGATCTTTGCGAGCTCAACCCAGTGCTCGATATCAGTGAAGCGAGCAGACTCGTCGTCAGGGTGTCTCCAAAGACCAGGGGACTGGTGGCCACTGCCTGTTGGGTGTCAGCCGCACGGCCAATATCAAAGTATGCACTCCTTGGTGCTGCAGACACGCATATGCAAATCATATCGCATAAACCGTATGTACGACGTCGTTATCTGTCACATGATATGCATGTTGCAATACAAAAAGCAATCAATAGGGAGTGGGGGGCTGGTAACGTACACATCTCAACAAAGGCATTCACCACGAGGCGTTTCTTTCCGCCGGCCACGCCATTTGAGGTTGCCATTGCTGCTTACTGAATCGGTATGCTGTTGGTAGGTCTGTGGAGGTGATGAGATAGCAAAGGCAATCAATAAGCAAGACTGCAACAAAAAGATGGATAAAGGTTTGGGGGAATAACAAATCAAGATCCAAAAGAGGGACGCTGGTGATTCTATTTGTCCAGGTTGGAATGACGACAGCGAAAATATAATGAAAAGGGTTTAGACTTGAAATAATTCGATGCGGTTGTGAGTGTGTTTGTGCACAACGCGGGAATATATTCAAACGGCGTATATTCTACGACTCGTGCACGACTCGACAGGAGTCTGCGTCTAAGATATGGCCAAACACATGTCATGTTGAAAAAGGCCTGGCTAATGTCAGAAAATCCGAAAGCGTCCAATCGGAGAGCTGTGAAAACGAATGATATCTGCTGTGCCGAGGACAATCAACGACTATCACAAACTATCAAAGACAGCCGACGGCGATATAGGCAATCCGAACAACGGAGGCCCGGCGTGGTCGTGGGGGAGGGGTCGGGGATGAAGCCAAGTGAATCAAGGTTGATCAAGTAGAATATAGAAATTCAAAATCGCAATGCACGGCTAAAGTCGTGCTGCTAAGAGCTGCTAGATGCTGCTTGCAGGGGTTGTCAACAAAAGCGTGTCAAGCTTGGATTTCGCAATCGTGGCGTCGATGACGCGGGTCCCACCTCTCCGGTGCCCACCCAACGGGCCCGAATGGAGCAATACAGGACAACGGTTGCGCCATTCTTTGGTCGTGTAAAAGAATCCCCGAACAGGAAGTTTAGCAGACGGAGACCCGCCCGTATCAAGGCGTGTTGTCTGATAGGCCAGCTCTGACAGCTATGCATTGGTTGTGCTGCTTGTCGGCCAGCTCCCCGATCACAGCATTGTGCCTAGTTGAGCGACGCTCTAAGAAGGATTCGACGTATCAACTATTCCACGGGCAACGCAACTGCTAGACGACTGGCCTGGCCCCAGTGCCCCGTGGTAGGACCTACGATATGTAAGCAGGGTCTCAGGTGGCGGTTGTAAGTTGTGATCGCATGGCCCTATTGTTTTATTTTGAATTTTAACGTGCTATGGCACTATACACCAAGCTCGGAGTCAATATTTTGCGTAGTGAATTATTCCCGTAAGTGGTCTATTTCAATCGACTAGATATATTTTTGCGCACCTTACGACTACGTCTCTCTCTAAAGGCTATCTGATATCGGTCTGATAGTATACAAGAATCGTATGTGTCCTGCTTCTTGATGACCTGATCTTCTATAACCTCTTTTTTATCTTTCGGTCTTTGGTCCCTGCCGTTCTGTTCGCTTGTTCGTCATTCGCCAGTCCTCCTCTCACATGTCTTGCTTTTCCTGCTTCCGAGCCACTCGCAAGCAGCCTGCTCCTACCACCTCGCCTGCCACTGTCCAAACACCTGGCCATACACAACCATACACGCCGAGCAAAATGACGACGACACCCCCTCACATCCCCGAGTCCCAGCGTGTGCTGCTGCTGCACGCTCCCAAGCAGCCCTACCACGTGACGCATGACTATGCTGTCCCAACCTTTATCCATGATCGCGAACTGCTGGTTCAGACGCGGGCTATCAGCTTGAATCCTATCGATTGGAAGGCACCGTGAGTACCCTTGCATGATATCATGTCGTCATACAGACATGCCTACACAAGATACTTGATACTAACCTAGCAGTGACTTCAACTTTGCTATCCCGGAACTTCCCTACATCTCAGGCCGTGAGCTGGCAGGTGACGTCGTCCGCCTCAACACGGGCGCTTCACGACTGCAGCCCGGCGACCGTGTGCTGGCCATCTCCACAGACTACCGCGACCTGAGAAAGGGTGCCTACCAGGAATACGTTGTCGCATGGGACTTTAACACCGTCCGTCTGCCTCCTCACATTTCATATGAAGCTGGTGCCACAATAGGCGTCGCCTTCGTGGCCGCCATCCTGGCTCTTGGTGTCAATCTTGGTGTCGACTTTACCGAGGTCGAGAACGGCCCCGATCTGCTGCACCTTGTCCGCAAGCTGCCCAACCCCGAGACGCTACTGCCCGACGACATCCGCGACGAGTGCCTATCAGGTATCTCGGAGACTGAGCGCGCACAGCCCGGCGACTGGATTGCCGTATGGGGCGCGTCATCCACATCTGCACACTTGGCCATCCAGCTGGCACGCATTGCCGGCCTCAAGGTCGCCGCTATTGTCGACAAGGCCAAGCACGGCCTGCGTCTTGTTGGCCACGACGCCGAAGTCTGCCGGCCCGATCTCGTCATTGACAGCCACGACCCGGAGCGTGCTGTTTCCATCCTGCGTGCCAACCTTGGCAGCAAGCTCCGCTTCGGCTTCGACACCCGCGGTCGCGAGACTTCTACATGGCTGCTCAAGGCCCTTGCCTGCTCACCCGACACCGAGTCAACAAAAGCGACAGCGACTCGCCCGCCATCACCGCCGACTACACCTCGCTCCGAACCTGCAAAGGCTCAGTTCCAGTCCCACTTGGTCGGCCTGACTGGCCTGCCCAAGGGCTCGCCACCAAATGGCGGCGTCTACCACAACGTCCCTATCAAGCTGTTCCATGAGATTCCCGACATTGGTGAGGCTCTGTGCTCATGGCTGGAGCGTCTTCTGGCTGCTGGCAAGATTGTACCGCCAGAGATTGCCGGTGTTGATGAGGGCCTGGGCAGCGTCAACGCCAGCCTGGACCGGATGCGTGCGGGAGAGATCAGTGGCGGCCGCCTGGTCATCCGGCTAGGTGATGAGGCATGAGTTATGAAGATTTCCGCATAAAACTGATTTGATTAAAATGTGATTATGTATAGAGGTCATGGATATACTCTTTGTTTTTGTTTTCTGTTTGTTTTTGTTGTCCAGTTTACATCTGCTAAATAGCATACGATTTTATTTAAAATTACTCAAGACATTGCTCGGTTCGTTTTTGTGTTTGTTTCACGTTAGTACTTTTCTGCTTGGATTTTTATTCCGTCATTATTCTACCTTGTTTTCTTTTTCTTGGCCAATGTGCAGTAAAATGACCATTCGTGGACTCATAGTATAGTGCGCATATACTTTTTCACATATCAAAGCCTGTATGTGGATATATTTGCAGTAGTAGTGTATTTGTGACTAGTCTATCGAGTTGAGCTATATCTACCGTATTTCCACTCTATTCTAATTACTTTCCACAGCGGATATTTACTCGCTCTTCAGGGGCTCCTGCGACACAACAGCAGGCTGGGCAACATCCGAGACAGACTCGCTGTCAGGACCAGACTCGACAGGATCCACGCTGGAGCCAAAGTGGCGGATGACAAGCCAAGCCGGGGCCAGAGAAACAGCCCAGAGACCAAAGTTGAGGTAGACAGCACCAACCTCGGCGAACAGCGTAATCGAAGTCAGGCCGTAGCTGACTGCCTGCCACGCGGACTCAGTACCACGGAGAAGGGCAGAGTAGCGGATGATCTCCTGCTCGTCTTCGGCCAGATTGTGGATGATAAAGTAGAGGAACATGTAGTTAAGCTGGAAGCCAATGGTCAGGAAAACGTAGACAGCAAAAGCGGCGCCGAAGCCAGAGTCGTTCCAGTCGTAGGTGGGCTGGGTCTGGCGGAACTTGGTAACGTTGACAGTGATCCAGATCCACCAGGCGCCCTGAAGAACAGTGATGATGCCAAAGGCGCTGCGGGCACGGACGCGCAGGGCAATCGAGTTGCGGTCAATCCAGAGCTGTAATGTTAGCAATTATGAAATATTCAGTAAACATATCCGAGAATTTCTTCTTTGGGATATTCTGGATAATGTGATGAAACTTACGCCCAAAAGGTTACCGGAGGCGACAGCGACGATGCCAGAGAGGAATGATCCCAGAGCGCGCGAGCGGACACTAAACCACACTAGGTAGCGGAGATGTTAGCATCGGAAAAGTTAAATTTCCAAAACGAGTAGTCTTCGGACTCGATGAAATGTATAAAACATGACGGATAGAACGTAAAACTTACAGCTGAGGTAGGTGAAGTAGACAGCTTCAGCAAAGACAGCCTGGCCGATGAACAGGACAATCAGCAGGAACTTAGGGGTGAAGAACTGGCGCGTAGTCGCGCGGATCTCCTTCCACGGGTTCTCGACAATCGACAGGTTCACAGCACGGCCATCGCGGCGCTGGACCTGGTCGGGCTTGTTCAGGAAGAAGGCGACGATGGGGCCGGAGGCCTGCAGAGCAATAAATACGAGGTAGACAGTGTACGAGACCTTGCCGGCCTTGTCGTTGTCAGCGTTGAGACCCAGGTTGATAGCACCGCCGAGGATCTGGCCACCGAGACGGTACGTCAGCCAGTAACCCAGGGCCTTGCCACGGTTCCAGGGCTCGGGATAGGCAATGGCAATGGCAGCCTCGGCCATCCAGAAAACACCAGCCGAGATACCACACAGGGCAGCTCCCACGAGCACCAGCCACTCAGTACCGAAGCGGTTGTTGGTGTAGAGACCAGCAGCGAAGGGAGCGTAGCCGAGGGTGCCAAAGATGAGGGCGCCCTTGATTCCAATGTAGCGCACCAGGGCACTGGAGAAGTAGCACGACACAACCATGAGACAGAATGTCAGGGCGTTGGCCGCGTTGACCAGATGCGGCGACTGGGAACCACCGGCACCGAGCGAGTTCATGGCACCCCAGATACCGGGCGCGGCAAAGTTGCACAGACCGAGAATGGTGATGTTGTAAAAGGTCGAGCGGTACCACTTGACGGGGTACTTGGCCTGCTCCTCCTTGGAGGGCGCAGCCGTCTGCGCGCCATGCTTGGTGTCAGACATTGTGTTGGGTATCAAGGGTATCAAAAGAAATATAAAGTAAAAACAAGAGAAAGAAAGTAAAGGTGAGTTCAGCCAAGACTCGATGTGATGTTGGTGATGCTGACTTGGAGCAATAGATGTTGGGACAAACCACAGAGTCGGGAATAGGGACGGACAAACAAGAAACAAATAATGATCAACAAAAAAGAAAGAAAAGGACGGACCCTTTATTCTTCTGCACGACCACGCAAGGCACCTGCAGAGTCGGTTGCTCGTTCGATCCGTTGCTCTGTGCTCTCCCGAGTCTTTCTACTTTGCCACGAGTTATTGAATTGTACCATCGGTACACGCCGAGCGTGCCATTGTTCCAGAGTCTGGACTCTACCATTCTACATGGAGACTCATACTCTCTCATCAAAGTACTTCAAGTGCCAAAACAGCGTATTTGACAGCTTAGGACGGGGTAGATTCCCTTTCCACATGGCCCCCGTTGATAATGCCTGATCATTGCGGTCTCGTCATCGGGAGTATTTATTCTGTCTTTTTATTTACATTTGTTATCAGTTGCTTTCGACCGAGTCCTTCGCTCTCGGTCTTATCTCGCGGTGTCAATATCGATTCAGAAGACCAGAAATCAACAACAAACACAGCGCCGAGTCTTGCATCTCTATCAGCCACACTGCAGAATCTTTTCCCTGCCCACTGTATTGGCTTCAAACTATTGACTCAGTACCGAGATTCATCTTGTCTCTTTAAAACCTCTCCCTTTTTTTACTCCAATATTTCTTCCACTTCTCCAATACGACACCAACAGCACGGCAGTCCATCAACAGTCTCAGAGCAACCTAATCGCAGTCTGAAAAGAGTCTAACAGCAGCCTAACTCCAGTCTAGCAGCAGTCTAAACACCTCTGACGTTGACGCAACCAACCCATGTAGAGCACACCACCGCTCGATGTGCCGATCTTTGGGGAGAAGTGGGTACTCTTTGTATTGACCAGCTCTCTCGCGTTTTCACTTGGGGCCCTTGGCTTTTTTCCACATGGGATTACTCCTTCTCTCATTTGTTCTTGCATCAGCTTGGAGAATCCTGCTCGTTTCTGCTATTCAGTATCCCATTGTGGTGGAATTCTCAACTGATAATCTAAAGTGAAATATCTCTCAAAAGTGTCTAGCTGTTTGGGGTTGCACCAACGGTCACGCAAGATGCAAATGCCGGCCATGTCTGACTCTAGCAGAAGCCAGTATCGAATAGGAAAGAAATCCCAGTCCCAGCCCAATATCTTGGTAAAATCATAGTGTCATCGTCGGCATTGTTTCATTCAATTCGATTGTAAAACTACCGACTAAGGAATAGAGTGCCAGCTCTCGTGTACGTCCTTGAGATCAACAGTCCCTGGCACGTGCAAATACGCCACAATGTCAGACTCTGGGTCCGACTCCTTCTTGGTCCAGCCGTTGCCAAAGTACCACGCGAACCGGTTCTGTGGTCCCTTTTGTGTGCCGTCGGTCAGATACGTGTAGTCCCAGTCCTCCCAGCGTGGCTCGCGACGCACCACGGACAGGTGTGCCGAGCTGCCGGGCCACATGCCGCTGATGAAACCGCCGGGGGTGCCAGCATTGTACCACGAGCTGCACGACTCGGACAGGACCGTCTTGCTAAAAAATGCCGTAGCCCAGGCCTCAAACTCGTCGGCAGCCGACTCTTGCGGCGCGATGGACTTGACGCCCTGGTGGCCAATCTTCCGGAGAATGCGCGACAAGAAGCTCAGCTGTGTCTCGACACTCTGGGGCACAGTTCCTGACGGGCCGGAGCTGTTAGGGCCGAGCACATAGAATAGGTTGGGGAAGCCCGGCGTGGCCGTTCCCAAGTAGGTGTACGGGTGGCCCTTGCTCTCCCAGACGTCGGCCAGCTCCTTTCCGTTGGCACGAACTGGGAATGGTGGTGCCTGTGTCTGGTCGGCACCGGTGGCGCAAATGATGGCATCCACCTCACGGACAGTGCCGTCGGCCGTCTCAATTCCCGTCTCCGTGAAGCGCTTGATGGGGTTGCGAATGTAGTCGACATTGTCCTCGGTCAGGGCCTCGAGATAGCCCGGACCCGGTGTCAGACGGCGGCAGTTGGGTGAGAAGTCGGGAATCAGATCTTTGATGAGCTCGGGCTTCTTCGCGATGCGCTTTGTCATAATCTCAATAAAATGCTCGCGCAGGTGGTCGTTGTCTGGGGTGTCCTTGAAGATGCTGGCAAAGCGGCGCCAGTACCGCGCCTCGAGGTCTTTGCGGAAGGCCAGGTAGACGGCAGGGTCTTTCTTGAAACTGTCAATCTGCTCCTGCGAATAGGGCTGTGCTGTTGGCAACCGCTCGTCGCCTGCCCAGGATGATGCAATCCATGTGCGGTTGCGCACGTAGTGGTCGAGCTGGCCGACAGTTTTCTGCAGATTGGTCACCAGCTGGATGCCGCTGGCGCCGTTGCCAATGACGGCCACACGCTTGCCAGTCGGGTCAAACGACGGGTCCCAGTCCTGGGCATGACGCAGGTGGCCCTTGAAATCATCGAGGCCGGGGTAGTTGGGCAGCTTCCAGTTGTTGAAGCGGCCAACGGCAGTGATGACGACATCAAAGACAGCTGAAGTCTCGACCTCCGTGTCGACGTCGCTCACGGTGACCGTCCACTCGCCTTTGGTCTGGTCCCAGTCGGCACCGGCTACCCGCTTGCCGAGCTGTGTGTACTTGTAGACGTCGTACTTGTGGGCGAGCGACTGCCAGTAGTCGCGAATCTCGGCGCCGTATGAGAAGACATCTTTCCACTCGGGGTTGGGGTCAAATGTCGACTGGTAAGCATGTGATGGGATGTCGCAGCGGACACCGGGGTATGTGTTGACCAGCCATGTGCCGGACAGCTCCTTGTTCTTCTCGTAGATGGTCAGCTGGACACCGGGCACCTTGATCGGTAGCAGGATACCGGCGGTGATACCAGATAGGCCGCCGCCGATGACAGCGACACGGAGCGGCCGGGGCTCGTCGATGAAGCGGTCCACCAGCTGGACGGCCGGGGGAGCCACGGCAGGCACGGCTGCAGGGTTGTCAAGGGAGCCCATATTGATGAGTGTATCGGCCAATGAGGTTGCAGAATATTATTCAGTGAAGAAATTCAAGTTTGCAATGACAATACTGCTAGGTCAAGTCAACAGACATACAAAATTCAAACAGGTCAAGCTCAAGCTCAAGCACGGTATCTTGAACGGCGACTGTGCGACGCTAAAGCATATATCTGTCGATACACGTCTTCTGTCAGCTATCTAGAACGTGTATGATCATCACTTGTGCACATGGCGTCTGCAGCAACTGTAAGAACTCGTGCTCCCACAGCTCTTGTCATTTCACGCAGCTCTTGCATGCCCGGATGACCGGTCCAGCGTGCTTCAAGCGTGCATCCAGCGTTGACGACAGTGGCAAGCTAGTTTGGCCATTTGCAGCCAGTGCCATTGGAGTACAAGAGCTCCTGCCAAGCGTTTGTGTTAGCTCCTGCCAATCTGCAGCAAATAGATAAAGTTGGCCGATTGCGAATGGCATCATCGGAGACTGTAAGCACGCCTGTGTGGGTGCAGATAAGGTAGCTTTAGGGTGGGGGACCTGGGGGACAGGGGTGCGAGCTCGTCAGAATGGCGTCTGTGACGCCAGAGATGTGGAGAGCGACACCGGCCCAACGTGTAAGTCGTGTAAGTGTCTAAATTAGGCAATTTGCGACTCGGCAAAGAAGCCTTTTATTGTATTTATGTGATGTTTGATAGGTTGTTTTATCGAGGGTTTGATTCTGCGGCAGAGCGGGTGAGTTTTTTTTGGTTTCTTAACGAAATATTCAAATGATTTCGACTTTAATCAGATTTGTTACATTTTTTATGACAATATTTTTGTTTAATTTTTGAAGTGTGGCTTGTTTGATTTTGTTTTCTTTTTCGAAAATCATTTCATATTTTACTTCTCTCATTAGGCTATTGATGTCACATTGAATGCAACAAGCATCACACAGACGGCGACTTTATTCCCTAAAATACAGTCCGATACACGTGTTATCCTCGCAATCTGATGGACAGGCGTCTGTGCCGTACTACTGAGTTTTCTTCCGTCTCACACTTTCTTACCAAAGAAAGCAAGCGTCGATTTGTAGACACCCTTAGAGCCCTTGGCAATGGCGTGACGGCCGTCGTAGATAGGAAACACCACCACCGCAAAGAATGCCACGAACTGCCACGCAATAGCAACGGCCGTCCAAGACGTGAAGAATGTCTTGGAGAAAATGTAGTCCCGGTACAGCGGCATGGGCCACAGGATAAACGTGACAAGCACGACAAAGATAAAAAAGATCCATGCAATGCGCAGCCACCAGTGGAGCTCCTTCAGGGCTTCAGGGCCCAAGGGGTGCTGGACCTCGTCCAATGACAGAGGATCCTTGCGTTTGCGAGGAGAGACGACCTCCGACACTGGGGACTGGCCAACGTTCTTCTCGTCGAGGACCGGAGTAGTGATGCCTGTCTGAGGCGCGCTCTTAATCTCTTGGTCGCTCTCGCTAGAAACGCCAGGCGTATCCTCGGAACTGTCTGCAACCAGCTCGTCGTGCTCTTGAATCTCAATGCGGAGGAACTCGCGCCAGTCAAAGTCGTACGGCTTGTAGAGAGAAAGCACAATAGAGTAGAGCAGCGGTGAAAAAAAGGAACTGCACGCACCAAACAGTGCTGGCAGACTGCTTCCTGTCGTTGTCAAGTTGATGACACCATAGTAGTGGTACGCGGTGCCCAACCAAATAGCAAGGCCTGTCAAAAAGCCGAGAATTGGCGACACAACAGCAGCCAGCTTCGTCTGCTTCTTCCAGCCGAGAGTGAGGCCCAATGGAATGATACCAGGACAGGCGATAATCGGCCTGAAATACCCGATCCAGGTCATATTAGCACCGCCATAGTTGAGGGCGATGGCGATACCTGTAATAAAGCAGGCGTGGAACACAACAGCCAGGTGGCTGACCTTGACCAGACGATGGTCGGATGCCTTGGGGTTGATGTACGTCTTGTACAGATCAAACGACAGGATGCTGGACACTGCGATCATGGAACTGGACACTGTGCTGGTGAGAGCCATAAACATGAGCACGAAAAAGGCCACGATACCCGAGGGGCCGATAAGAGCCTTGACGGTGTACGGCATGACAAAACCAGCATTGACCTCTGCAAGAGTCAGATCGTCAGGATAAGAAGGGAAGATGGGCGTCATGTGAATAGCACGGGCCGCAAGACCGATGACAGTTCCAAGACCCCACGGGATACCGAAGATGGCCACGGCGGCGATGTTGTAGCCGGGCACAGTTGCTTTGACTTCGGTCGCAAACGACTTTTGCCAAAACGCCGTGTCCATGACCACGAGAGCGAGGTTGCCAAACTTGAGGATTAAACCCCAGATGATGGCATTCTGCGACTTCATGGTGAGAAGCGAGCCCTCGTAGTTGGTAGGAATGTAGTTGTCCGCTGCCACTGCTTGGACCTTGTCATAAAGGCCATGTAGGCCACCGACAGCATCATGGGTGAGTACTTTGAGCGTGAAGTAGATAATCAATACTAAAGCCACAGCCGTGTGCAGGAAATCTGTGAGGAACGTGGCCTTGAGACCGCCAACGGCTGTATACAGCACAACACCGAGCGGGATGAGGACCGTGGCGGCCGCAAAGTTCATGCCCGAGATGCCAAAGATAAGCTGCGAGCCCGTCAGGATCATGGATGCGCAGCCAAACACATTGTTGATCAGGTTCATCACCATAAACACAATGTGGCCCGTCTTTCCGTAACGCATACGGATGATCTCCAGCGACGTGTGCGCATAAGGCACGCGGATCTTGGCCAGCACGCCAAGGGCGGCCATCAACGCGATCTGGAAGCAGAGACCACATGCCCACCACTGCTTTAGTTAGTATAAGATCAATATATACTGGTAATATAAGAAGGCTCACATATGGCACGGCTAGACCGTAGCGGTAGCACATGGCCGCGCAAAACACAGTCTCGTTAATCCACATCCACGACGAGAAGACGGCCGATGCGGTCAAACCCGTACCCACGGACCGATTGGCCACCATGAACATTTCGGAGGTGCTCGAGTCCTCGGACAAGTAGGCTCTCTGGATCTTGACGGCGAGTAGGATAATGATGCAAAAAAGAAAGCCGAGGCCAATCAGCAGGCCATAGCCGGTGCCCTGGGACACGAGCGTGAGGCCGTGTACGCCGATGGTCAGCTCGGACCGGGCGGCCACTGCCTGGGCAGCAGCTTTTATTGCGTCCATAGCAGCAATATTGTGGCAATTATATTTAGTCGACTTGGCGTGCTTGATGAGGCTGCAATTTAGGCGAGTCAGTCGTCCAAGCTTTCGATATTGCCAAGTGCCGGATTGACGTTGTCGATGCAGACATTCACAGAACGGAAAAGCTGGGCATTTATTCAATTCCTCCCATTAAATTCAACCGAGCTCTTTTCAGTATACGCTGTATTTTCCTAATTAATTCGAAATTGTTTACTAATATGACAGAACTTCTTATTCCCTGCACTGCTCGTTGTTGATCCTGTCGCCATATCTTATTTGTACCTTGGTTGTCTTTAGTCTTTTCAAATAAAATCTCAGTCGCAGAAAAGACACAATCAGTGTGAGGATTTCTCTAATGGTGTGGATAGATAGGCCTCTTAGCCTTTGAATCAATAGCGAAAGGTGTGCAACCGGTTGCGTGCTAATCAAGGCCAATCAAAGGTTCAATGAGACACGGGTTTGCTTCGTATGACCAACCACCAACCATGTTCAAAACTAGAGGCCTTCGGGTTTAAAAATTGGTTGTCTACCCATACAAGTTGGATGCATGGTAATAAGGCTGCGGAAGGCAGAGATCCGGCACTCTTTGCTTGTTCCCGGGACGTTGGATCTAGCTTAACTAGTCAAAGCATCGATGATGTGATCAATACGGATAATAACGACAGACGTGCATGAGCTCAGTAGTGGTCAACAACCACACTTTGTGAAGAAGACTCATACTCAATGGCTCGTGTATGGCCGGTTAACGGTCGATAAACCTCTAATTTATTCTTATTTTATTTAAATGAACAAAATCTACAAAATATGCGAGTTTAGATAACGTGCCTTGCGATAACAATGTAAATAAAGAGACGTCATACTCTACGCACTGCTCAGCTGTATTGTAAAGAATCATCACCATCTAGACCCATCATCATGGCCGACTCTTCAAGTGCGGCCCCTGCTCCGGGCGGTACCGCGCCGAAGAAGCAGATGATCCTCAATGCCTTTGTCATGAACACCCCCGGTCACCAGGCTGCCGGCCTCTGGAACCACCCATCCAACCGCACAGACGAGTACAACAAGCTGTCTTTCTGGACGGAACTTGCCAAATTGCTGGATGATGCTGGCTTTCATGCCATGTTCATCGCCGACACCCTCGGCCCCTACGACGTCTACAAGGGCCCCGGCAACTTCAAGCCCGCCTTGGCCGCCGGTGCTCAGTTTCCCGTCAGCGATCCGCTGTACCTCGTGCCGGCCATGGCCGCGGCGACAAAGAACCTTGTCTTTGGTGTCACTGTCAGTCTGACATACGACAAACCATATGCACTCGCACGTCGCTTGTCAACAGTCGACCACTACAGCGAGGGTCGTCTTGCCTGGAACATTGTTACGAGCTACCTCGACAGCGCGGCCAAGAACCATGGCCTTGACGACCAGATCCCCCACGACGAGCGGTATGCGATTGCGCACGAGTACATCGAGGTCCTATACAAGCTATGGGAGGGCAGCTTCCGCGATGACGCCGTCATCAAGGACCGCGCCAAGGGTGTCTACATCTCCGACGACGCTGTCCAGAAGATCGACCATGTCGGAAAGTACTTCAATGTCCCCGGCCCTCACTTTGTCGAGCCATCGCCTCAGCGCACACCTTTCCTCTTCCAGGCCGGTGTCTCGTCGGCAGGCAACGACTTTGGTGGCAAGCACGGCGAGGCCATCTTTATCGGCGGCCAGACCCCCGAGCTGCTGCGCAAGACGACGGAGAACATTCGCCAGGTTGCCGCCAGCCATGGTCGTGACCCAGAGCACGTCAAGGTCATTGCCGGTGTCCACCTGATTGTCGGCGCCGACGACGAGGACGCCAAGCTTAAAGAAGCAGACATTAAGAAGTACGCCAACACCGAGGGTGCCCTCGCCCTGTTTGGCGGCTGGACGGGCGTTGATCTGAGTGATTTTGACGACGACCAGGACTTCCGTTTCCTCGACAGCAACCCGCGCATCCAGTCGATTGTCAACCGCTGGGCGACAACCGTTCCCGGAACCGAGGGCCAGGTCTGGACAAAGCGTGCTATCGTCGAGTTCTTATCAGTCGGTGGTCTCGGTGCAAAGATTGTCGGCGGCCCGCAAAAGGTAGCCGACGAGCTCGAGCACTGGTTCGAGGTCAGCGGCGTCGATGGCTTCAACCTGGCACACGTCACAAACCCAGGCTCTTTTGAGGATATCATCAAGTACCTACTGCCGGAGCTGCGTCGTCGTGGCCGGTTCCGGGAAGGCGTCGAAAAAGAGGGTGCCACAGCCCGTGAGGTGTTTATTGGATCTGCGCGTCTGCCGTCTGACCACCCCGGTAGCAAGTATACCTGGCATGCCGGACAGCCAGCGCCAAACCTGCCTGATATCAAGCCGTAAATAGTCAATAGTTAATAAAAGTCATAAATGCAATCGCGTCCAAAGTTATCTTTATTGATTTACAGTCAACCTAGCTACTTGACGCCAACTCTGCCTGTGCCTTTTCGTTGTTCCGCCGCCACATCGCCTTGCGCAGCTCGTGCCCATCCATGAATGCCTTGAACCACCGTTGTTCAAAGGGGGGAAGTGGCCGCCCGATGCCGTCTCCATCACCAGACAGCTTGCGCAGCGTCTCAAAATACTCCTCAAAGTCGGGGTGGATGACTGTAAACGAAGGTCCCTCGCTGCGGGCCGCAATGCGCTCAATGTCCCACTTCTTCATGGTCTCCAATGACGGAATCTCCGCCCGACCAGACAGCAGACGAGCCGCATAGACTGCCTGCCACTCAAAAATCTTAAAGGTGAGGCCAGCACCCACAGCACCGACAAACAGCAGCGTAGGATCCTCTTGCCACACTACATGCTGGTAGAGCCCGTTCACGCGGTTGTTGCGGATCGTAAGGTTGGGGAGGAACGGAACGGTCCACGAGTAACCAGTACCAAAGATAAACGCATCGACGCCCTCGACCACGGAGCCGTCGATAAAGTGAACATTGCCCGTCTCAGGATCCACACGAGAAATTGACACCTTCTTCGTGATGCCTGGGTGGTCAAATGCAACATCACCAAAGAACGTGTTGGCAGTGTGGCCGAGCACGACGGCGTGAACTTGGCCCTTGGCGGTGCCGACGAGATCGACGGCAATGTCGGCTGCTGACACGGATGCGCCGACGACGACGACATTCTTTCCAGCAAATCCGTCGCGCCCGCGGAATTGCTTGCTGTGAAGGACCCGACCAGGCCCCTTCGCTTCGTACTCGGCCAGGCCCTCAATGGCGGGCACATACGGCACCGAATAATGGCCCGATGCCACCACGACGGCGTCGAATGTCTCGGACCACCACTCGTCTCCGTCCGCGCCAGGTCGCCGCAGCGTCAGCTTCCATTCGTCGCCAATCTTCTCTGCCAATTCCACAGTCGTTTTGTACAAAAATACACCCTTGTACTCGGGCTTCTCCAGGAAGCTGGTGACATAGCTGCGCAGTGCCGTCCACGGACGAAAGGGTGTGTCGGCGCCATGTCTCTCAATCGACCATGCGCTGGGTTCGGCCTCGATTGGCTCCTGGCTGAACGACATGGCCACAACGTCGACGTTTGTTTCCAGGTACGGGTATATGGAGGACTCGGCAAAGCGCGGCTGGACTGTGGGTGGTGTTGTTGCCGGCAGCTGGGCTGGGATGGCCAGAGGAGGGTCGCCCGCACGTTTCGCGAGGGCCTCTAGATTTGTGAGAAGTGGTGGTGACGTCGAATCACCGATCCTGTCCGTTAGTTCTTCTCTCACTACGCACACTTCTCACTGCCATTCATCCAAGTCTTTAAAAACTCACCAGCAACCACCAGGCCCTTCACGGCGCTCAAAGCCCCGAATCACATCGAATGTCTTCTCCTTGCTCAGGGCCTCAACAGCAATGGCTCCCGAGGGCCCTGCGCCAATGACGGCCACACGCTTTACTGATGGCATTGTTGAATTTGGAGTAAATAGTTATGAGACTAGTTCAAGGGAGCTACCCGGCGGTCTTTATATTTTTGTTCTAATTTCTTATCGTGCTGTCTACCCGTCTGGTCCCTGAGAGTCATGCGGGGATGGCGTCATTTGGGCAAAGGATTAAGCCGGTATCCACTGAAGAAGAGAAATCACAGCGCCCAGGCTCCTAATTAGCAGTGCCGTTTAGCTTGTGGTTCGCGTTCACGCCTTTTCGCCGAGCATCTGTTCCTGTCGTCCTACACACCCAAATGATTTTCTAACGTTTGAGCTCCGCGCCCAACATTGCATCCTTCGGGTCCCAAGTCACCCCTCCTGACGGCGCGAACCCGCTCGCCCGCCGACTGTAGCCGCAGCAAAGACGCCGTGGAAAGACGGCGTTTATTCCGACGGGGATTGCCAAGAGCGCACTGCCCCGTAGAAACATCGCTTTGATTTTTGGACTCGAATCAGGAGATATATAGCTCGCTATTCTCGCCATCAGTTATTGAAGTTCGCAGCCGGTGTCGCATCTTACATGCTGACAGACACGACTCAAACGCCACAGGCAGACGAAATGGAAGGGCTGCAGTCAGTTCGACGAATACCACCGCGTGGTCTACCCCGCTCTGTCAAGATGTGCACAAATGCACGAATAGTGAGGCTGTTCGCAGTAAAGCGTAAATTCTCACCACACAAGAACGCCTTGTCAGCCTTCTATTTTTGTCATTGTCGCCTACAATGTCCATTGTGGCGTACGATGTAATCTGCGGATGTGCGAACCTGTCAGTTGAGGAAGTATAAAGTGAAACAGGTCTAACTGTAAGAAAATGATCGCATTTGTGAAGAATAGAATTGCAAGTAATCACAGGACATCACGACATGGCATACTTCGATAGGATAAAACATGCACTCCAGCGGCCCCGCGACTTTGTCCGGCGAATATGGGGTCGCATACAAAAGACAACATCTCCAAAAGAGAAAGAAGCCGTTGCAAACGACCCAACATTTGTCTACACGCCGTTGCACGATCCCAAAAATGAGATCCGCCTCATCACACTTCTCCCGGGTCTGATCGGAGACTCAATTAAGGTTGTATTATGGCATACCAAGCTTGTCCAGCCAGCTATCGAGGCCGATAATGGCCGGGCCACAATGGAAGAAGTCCGTGCGGCTCTGTCACCGGATTGGATTGCGGTAGAAAATTCAGAGGGTCGATTTCTCTTCGTCAATGAAACGATCGAGAAGACTTCCTGGTCACACCCCAATCCAGACTTCGACCAAAGCAAGATCAAACAACGGGCACAACTTCCACCGCCGGGATTTTCCCCAAACTTCGAGGCTCTATCTTATGTATGGGGCGCACCCGACAATCCGGCCTCAATTGAGGTGGCCTATTCGGCATCCGGGGCTCCATCGGCCAACGACGACCTGACTCTTCTTGATTGGAAGACGATGTCGGTTGGAAGAAATTTGTTCGACGGACTCAACCATGTGAGACTCCCCGACCAGTCTCGGGTCTTGTGGGTTGATGCCATATGCATCAACCAGACTGACGCCGTGGAAAAGCCCGACCAGATCATGCGAATGGCAGACATTTACAATCTCGCATTCCGTGTTCTGAGTTGGCTGGGTCCTGAGGCTGCGGGAGACAACAGCGGTCTCGCACTTTCGACTTCGACCTATATCGGCCAGCAGATTGAGGCTATCGGCAACGGCGGCATCTTTGAGACACCGGATGCAAAAGAGTCCAAGTGGTACAGCCCGCACGCCGTGTTTCCGTACGATGCAACCGCATGGGCAGCCGTACAAGCACTACTATCGAGGTCATACTTTGAACGAGTTTGGATCTTGCAGGAAGTCGCCGGCGCCAACGACAAGGCCATGGCCATCTGCGGCGGCAACTCCATCTCGTGGACTCTGCTCAAGAATGCCCTCATCATCTTGCCCAACAACAACACGATTCCACCCGCGGTGCGTGAGCTTGCGGAGGCCTTGCTTCACCTAGCTATCCGGCCCGAGATCGTGCCGATCCCGGACCTCTTTGCCATGAGTCGGATGCGAAAATGCACCGACCCTCGCGACAAAGTGTATGGCGTGCTGGGTATGGCACCGCGCAAATTCAATCTCGCAATGCGTCCTCACTACTCCAAGAGCCTCGACTTCATCTATGCCAATGCCGTCATGACATATGCAACGATGGAGCACTCGCTAGTGCTGGTGCAGCTGTGCCAGATCAGTCAGCGAAGCGACGTTGCCCAGAAGCTTCCATCTTGGATCCCGGACTTCTCCATTCCCGAGCAGACGATCGCTTTGGGCTCATACATGCATGTCTCAGGTCATTCACGAGCGCATTTTGAGTTCAGCGACGACTGCAAGACGCTGACATTCACGGGCAAGCGAGTGGCGGTCGTCAAGTCTGTCCACGGTGCATTTACGCCATCTTCGGACACACAGACCGCCATTGACACTGTCCGGACCTGGATGCCGCCGTATATTTTAACAGCTGATTATGTCACCGGCGGCAGCTTCCTTGATGCATTTCTTCTAATGCTTCGGTGCAGCTACATCGACGATGTCTGGCCGAATCTTCATGAGATCACCCTGGCCAAGTGGCGGGAATACTTTGTCAAGTATATCCACGGCAATGCGGAGATGGACGAGTCGCATGTAGGCCAGTTTTACACAACTGCCGCCTTTATTAAGAACCGCTTGTATGTGACGACAGAGGAAGGCCATATTGGTCTTGCGCCTCTCGGTACAGAGCCAGGTATGTATTTCGGTTAGAACTTTTATGGCTCTTGTATTCCAACTAATCCACAGGCGACATTATGACCTCCGTCTTGGGATGCTCGTCTTTTATTATTTTGCGTCCCGTGGGAACTGAGGGCTCGTTCCAAATTGTCGGTCAAGGCTATCTTGAGGGGCTCGTGGATGGCTCGGGTCTACTAGGTCCTCTTCCCAAAGGCTGGTCGATGGATATCACATTCAAAGACTCGGGGCAGCTCAGGCGCTCGTACGTCAATCCCGGCACAGGCCAAGATACGATGGACGACCCCCGTCTTGAGCCACTGTCGCCACTTTGGGAGGTGGTTGGTCCAGTTGGCACAGATGCAGACCCAGATACAATCACGTATGTCAATCAAGAGACAGGCGAGACTTGCATCGGTGATCCCCGGTTGGAGCCAAACTCACTGCGACAGCATGGCATCTACGTGGAGGACTTCAAAATTGTCTAAACAAGACTTAAGAAAGAAATATATTCATATGCAAACGCTATCAAACAAAGTGGTATCTAGAAACAAAACTATTCAATGCGGTCGTCAACAATAAGGCGCACGCTGTGGCGCATGTCGCCCTTCCACACCTTAAAGGGCACGTTGGACTCGGCCACGGCCTTGCGCAGGGTGGTGATCATGCCCGTGGGGCCACTAGCGACAACAGCCGTCGGGCCGGTGATGGTGTCGGCAGTGAACGCAGACACGAGGGTCGGGAGGTCGGGCCGGCCACCGGATGTCATGCTGTGCGTCAGGACATCAACAACGGAGGCGGGAGCAGAAGCAGAGGCGGAATCAGGCTGAGCCGTGGTGGCCTTTTCTTCGCCGCCAGAGCTCGAAGAGTCATCAGCTGCAGGAGACGCGGCAAACATCTGAGATGCGGCATCGGGTTGCTCGTCGGTCACGTAAATGTCAATCTGGATGTCGTGGACACTGTCGCGCAGACGCTGCAGCTCCGCGGCAATCCACGAGAGGGCGGACTGGCGGCGGATGGCCCAGATGAGGCGCAGCTTGCGCTGGCTCTTGCCTGCACGAGGAGCGGGTGCTCTGGCAAGGCGCAGCAGAACAGGGAGAACAAATGTGATGCCAGTGCCGCCCGCAACGCAGATGATGTTTGTGTCGTCGGCAATCTCGTCCATGTAGCCCTGGCCGTAAGGACCGGTAAGGATGACCGGAGTCGTCGCAGCAGAAGAGGCAGCAGAGACAACTACAGACGAGTCAGGCGACGTACTGTTGTCTGCCTTCTCGGTGGTCTGTTCGGTGACAGCCAGCTGGATCTTGTTCGCCACGAGCTGGGCAATCTTCTTGGTCTCGCCGCCCTTGGCGCGGAAGATGTAGGAATGGGGCACGAGAAGGGTGTGTCTCTCGCGCGACGTGAACTCATCGGTCACGACCTGCTTGATGTCGTACTCGGGGTCGTTGAGGGGGGTAAAGGGGTGCGACTGCCAGATGCTGCCCTCGGTGAAGGTGAGGTAGTAGTGCTTGCCGATCTCAAATGGCATGGGCTCGGGCTGGTGGAAGTCGAGACGGACAATGTCGCCGTCGGCCGGGTCCTCGAAGATGGACACGTGCGCAGGCGTGGGCGCAAAGAAGCTGCCCTGCTTGCCCGGGCACTGGCCGCTGTTATGCAGGATAAAACTGCGGACCAGCCGCAGGCCGCGGTCGATGCCCCAGAGGCCAATGCTGGGGATGAGGAAGCAGGCCAGCTGCTTCCAGTGGCCAATGGCCGCGCCAATGTAGACCATGGCGAGGATGTAGTGTGCCTTGCGGAAGGTCTCGTAGCCGCCGAGGCGGTTGTAGACGAAGGGAAATGTAAAGACGAGCAGCAGCAGCAGTAAAACAAAGGCGACAAAGCCCCAGATGATGTACTTTTGGGCGACGAAGGCGGCCCAGACGGTGGGTTGGGGCTGGTAGTAGCGCGCCTCGACGAGGCACCAGCCCATGGTGTGCAGGATGGACTGGATGACAATGACATAGCCGACCCAGCGGTGCAGGAACAGGAACGACTGGTACGGCACGCCGGTCAGCGTCGAAAGCAGCGACTCGCGTGCGCCCAGCATGATGGAAAGTGGGGTCAGTGCATAAGCGAGGACGCCGACGCGGTCCGCCCAGGGGCCGACACTAGACCGGTGATTGTAGACGCCGGGCGACGCCTTGACGGGCGTGATCCAGGTGTTGTAGGTAATGCCGACAAACGACCAGATGCTGAGGTAGCCGACAAGCATGGCCAGGACGAGCAGCTGCAGGCGGGTGGTGTGGCCGAAAATAGCCGTCATTGGCCGGGATGCAGTCTCCGGCATAAGGAAGCGCCGAGAGACGGCAGAGATGGTGTTGTGGAGGCGAGATGCAAAGGAGGGGGGGTGCTTCTGGGATGGCGCTGTGCGTGACAGGGGGCTGCCCTCAAGCCACGCCTTGAGCCGCCACGAGCCACATGATATCAAGATGGCCGCCACGGTGAGCCAGAAGATGCCCGTGTACATCATGCCGCGGTCGTGGGCGCTGTAGACAACATCGAGGTACTCACACGAGCCGGCATCGTTGGTGCACGGGATCACGCGGTCGGCATAGCCCCAGTGGTGCTCCAGCGTGTCGGCATCTGTGTAGTCCTGGATGTGCCTCTGTGTTATGGATGAGAGCGACATGGTGGCGTGTGATGATCCTCGATGCTGGATCTAGCCGTTAAAAAGACAAGGAGAGACAAAGAAAGGGATGATCAGAAGAGAGATGCATTGATATATATGTTGTTTGTTTGGTTGTCTTCAGGCTGTTTGGATTCGAAACAGCGCCCCGGGCTCCAATAGAATTCCGGCCAATTCCCCAGCATATCTGTCATCCGCCTCGAAACGCACTATCGTGACTCCATGACAAGACGCGGCGATGCCACAGAGAATGTTTGAGCACATTTCTTGCGCATGCTATGACATCTAGGGCGGAGTTTGCCTGCTTAAGGCGACTTTAGCATGCCATTTGCGAAGGTTTCTGGTGCAAAAGTGGACAGGACAAGCGTTTTGTATGGAGATTTTTTGGCTTGGCCGTCTTGGCAGCCAAACAAGCCGTGCCATCGACGAGTGAGCGTTGATAATTCGTGCTCACTCTCCACTGATCCTCTTTGATGAAGTGGATATTTAGCAAAGCGTACTTATGTTTCTGGCCAGTATGTATTTGAAAGGACTTGTGCTATCGGGGTCTTTTTAAGCGGGCTGATGTAATTTGTACTTTTTAGTGCATATTTCCATACAATGCTAGTATTCCTCAATGAGGAACTGTGTGTTCTCATCAAATACAAAAAAAAAGCCCATTCATCATTTCATATTGATGTTCATAATGAGTTTCTTATTTGTGCTTTTTGTGCTTTTTCATTCCTTGTTTTCAGACGGCAATGTTGTATTAGATAGTATCTTGTTGTTTTCGTTTTAGCTTCAAACTATTTTTACAATTTGTTGAAAGTATTTAAAAAAAGATATCTCAAGAGAATAAAATGAAATGAAATTCATATTATTTTCATTATCTACGAAATAAACATCATACATGAAATCAAATAAATCAAACATGATCGTCATCTGTCATCTTGTGATATTTTTGAAAATCTAGACTTCACTAGATGTCAATCGGCTGTCTGTCAACTGTCAAGATGAACCGTTACACGATCTCGGATTACACAGAGCACACGACTCGGATATTTTGTGTCAGACCCCGGATATATATGTTCCTATAATACTTTCTATATTTCGTGCAATATATCAAGTAATCTGCAACTCTCTTTGACCAGAATGACCCAAAGACTACAGCCAACCAGTAGACTCGACTCGTCATGCCTCGCCTTGCTCCGTAATCCAGCTGATATTGATTGATTGGAGCTTTGATAGCCTGACAAGTCCACATTTAGCCGTCTTATCGCGTAATGATGGCTTACTCACAGTGATAGCTTGAAGCTGGCTATCAATGTCGCACACGTGCTCGCTGCATCCCATCCTTCGTTCGGTCGTCTTTTATTGATTGTTCAACAGACTCTAGCTTCGTCTTTACCGAGAGAATGGGCAGAGGTCTAGATCTATATATCTATATATCTTCGTTTTTTGAGGTGGTGAACGTTCCAGGTTGGATGTCGCTTTGACCTCGACGGCAGAGATTTTACACCGGCATGCAGTTCAGAGCCATTCACAGTGTGACCATCTTGCTGCAAATCGGCAGTAAAGTGAATAGGCTAAACTTAAAGATGGCTATCCTGCATCTCAGAAAAGCAAGGTAAAAAGGTCATAAAAAAACCAGACAGAAAAGTGAAAGCAAAATGGAAAGAAAAGTAAAAGAACGTCACAACCGATGCAAGCGAGACTGCAAGACGTATGGCGCACATTACCCCGACAGTACTCATGGGCAGACATCAGTCGCCGACAGAAGCCGACCTGTTTATTATTGCTAGGGTACCAGCTGCAAGGCATCTCTCCCCAACCGTTCTGTTTTTGGCTCATTAAATACAATGTTTCGTCTAGTCTTCCTTTTTCCTCTAGTCTGTGTCTGACTTGCTTAATTCTGTCGGGCTTTCGTCCTGTCCGTCTGCACGTCTCGCTTAGATCCACAAACGAGGCATCACCGAGATAAAAACCAGAAGATAATCAACGGAAAACAGAATAGTCCATGACAATCCAGGCAACATTCAGGCACCATCCAGGGCACTTCATGCACTTTTTGCAGCTAGTGCGGGGGTGGTGTCGGGAAACGGCTAGGTTCGATCCTCGGATGGCTGAATCGAAGCCTTTTAAGCACTTCTTGGGCAAGCTTGGTGGTGTGGAGGGATTCATCCGGTGTTCTGGAAGCTCTTCATTGGACGTTTGAGTCTCATTAACTTCCTAAACGCGTCACAAGCGGCGCCGGTCTGCCGTCGAAGCCCACCGAGCCCACGTGTAGCCCGGTCCGTTGGCGCCCACGTGTGTGCAAGACGCTGTCAGATTTGCCCACGGCTGCTGGGGAGCTGCTGGAGAGCTGCTGTGATGGAGCTCACGGTAGCTGCTTGGGGACTAGCCGACGACTAACACGCTTTATCCACATCTCGACTTTGAACTTTTGCTCTTTGATTATTTTGATTATTTCAGGTGTTTTAATATTCTGAATAATGTAATCAAAGTAGCATGCAGGCCATGTTCGATAATACCGGGGGATACTCTAATAATACCTCGAGCAAAGTCAACAAAACAAATGGAATAATGACTGTGACGATCACTGCTACATCAGAATTCTATAAAATGCATTCAAGGCCGCATCTTCTGCTTCCCCAAAGACTGATTTAATCACGCACATCGTCTTTCGCTCTTTCAACCGTCAAAATGGCCATCAAGAACTCTCTCCTCGTTGTCGGCTCGCTGATGTAAGTCTCGATGTCTCAAATGTCTTCGTCATAAATCAAAGAAAGGTACTAACCAACAGTGCTGCCGCCTCTGCCTCGCCTGTGCGCCGCACCACCTGCGACACTGTCGACACCGGTTACCAGTGCCAGACCGACATCTCTCACTTCTGGGGCCAGTACTCGCCGTACTTCTCCGTCGAGTCCGAGATCAAGGATGAGGTTCCCTCCAACTGCGAGGTCACTTTTGTGCAGTCGCTGATGCGCCACGGTGCCCGCTTCCCCACCACCAAGAAGACGGCCAAGTACGCCGCCATGATCAGCCAGATCAAGGCCGGTGTCAACTCATCTGCCGCCTACACTGGTGACTACGCCTTCCTGGCCAACTACACCTACACCCTGGGTGCCAACGACCTGACCACCTTTGGTGCCCAGGAGTCGTACAACGCCGGCGAGAAGTTCTACAACCGCTACCAGACCCTGGCCGACAAGGTCGCCCCCTTTGTCCGCTCGTCGGATGAGGAGCGTGTCGTCTTCACCGCCAAGAACTGGACTGCCGGTTTCCAGGCCGCCAAGTCTGCCAGCGACACCCTGCCCATCGTGCTGCTGAGCGAGGCCGACGGCTTCAACAACACCCTCGACGCCTCGACCTGCCCCGTCTTTGAGGACTCGACCACCGGCGACGATGCTCAGGCTGCCTGGGCCGCCGTCTTTGTGCCTGCCATCCGCACGCGCCTCAACAACGCCCTGCCCGGTGCTGCCCTGACTGCCGATCAGGTCATCTACTTCATGGACATGTGCCCCATGGACACCGTGGCCAGCCCCACCGGCACCATCTCCAAGTTCTGCAAGCTCTTCACCCTCGACGAGTGGCAGAGCTACGACTACTACGAGACCCTCGGCAAGTACTACAGCGACGGCTGGGGCAACGAGCTCGGCGCCGCCCAGGGTGTTGGCTTCGTCAACGAGTTCCTGTCGCGCCTGACGGGCTCGCTGTCGTACGCCATCAACGACCACACCACCGTCAACCACACCATGGACGACGACAGCAACGCCACCTTCCCCGTCGGCACCAACTACCAGTTCTTTGCCGACTTTTCGCACGACGACCCCATGACCAGCATCTTCTCTGCCTTTGGCTTCTACAACCAGACCGCCACCCTGTCGACCAGCGAGCGCTCCCCTGCCAACGAGACCGGCGGCTTCTCGTCTGCCTGGGCCGTCCCCTTTGCCAGCCGCGCCTACTTTGAGAAGCAGACCTGCAAGCCCACCAAGGGCTGCGCTGCGACGACCGAGTACGTCCGTGTCATTATCAACGACCGCGTCATTCCCCTGCAGAACTGCGGCGCCGACAGCCTTGGCCGCTGCAAGGTCAAGTCGTTTATCAACAGCATGACCCTTGCCCAGTCGGGTGCCAACTGGGACCAGTGCTACGCTTAATCTCCGACGCTGTCCCGTCTTTGACTTGACACTTTGTTCTGAGTAGTCTCCGGAAGTTGATTACCAGCAATTGAGGCAACAAAACTGGTGTAAGATAGATGTAATTTTTAATACCTGTACATAATACAAAATATATAACTCATACACTCCATTTCTTTTGATTATCATTACCAATGTCAATGTCAAGTAACGGCAATACAACCCCAGATCTTGGCGACAGTGACCATACACGGTAATACAATCAGATGCGATCAATACAATGCACTGTTGCCAAGAACCAAGCAATACAAGCAACTCCAAGCAAAGACCACTGCGCACTAAAAGGTTGGCAGTGCCAAGAGCGCAATACGATCAAGTACCACCCCTAACAAAATACAAAACAAAGTCAAAGCACATGTATCTCTTTACAATCACAGTATGCACAAAGAATATCGACAAAGATCGGCGTCAAAATATACTTAATTATGATTACTATATACACATTATGGGTGTCCTGGCTAGGTTATTCGACATGCTGCAGGTCAGCAGTGTCCCTGCATTCAGCCCCTATTCCAGTCCACTATTACCGACTATCCCCCACTGCTATGGAGTTAGCAGCGCGCCATTTTTGACTTTTTGTTTTGAAGCTATTCAGAGTTTTAATCTGTCGTGAGACTTCAAGAGCTTAGTACTGGGGAGCGTAGATCAGGGAAATCTGGTCCATCTCGTCGCCGTCCTGGCCCATGAAGCCGACAATCTGCCAGCCGGTAGGGGCAGTGAAGGTCGTGCAGTCGCTGGTCGAGGTACCGGCAGTCACAGTGCGGCCCTTGCTGGTGGTGGCCAGCACGTAGAAGTTGCGCGTGTGGCTGCTGTACTGGCCCGTGCAGAACTTGGCGCTGGTCCAGTACTCGCCGGTGGCCAGGGTCAGGGTGGACTCGTTACCGCCGGTGCCACCGTGGGTCAGCGAGGTGCCGGTAGACAGAACGACACCGACCGAGTCTAGGCGCTTGTTGCCGCGGAAGACAAGCTTGGAGACGACGGGCTTCTCGGGCAGCGAGGCCAGGTCGCTGAACCAGTCGCCGTGGGGACCGCCGGAGTAGTTGGACTGGCTGAACAGGCCCTCGTTGATCCACTCGTACTGGACGGTGATGGGGTTGTGGTCGGACAGCGTGCTGCCGTCGGACTGGACAAACTTGGACGACTCGTAGTTGAAGTAGGTGGCGTTGAGCGAGAAGATGCGGTTGCCGCGGTAGAAGACCTTGTCGACGGTCTCGCAGGTGTTGATCAGCGACGGGTTGTCGCAGATGGTCTCGGTGGCGGGCACGACGCCGGCGCGCTCGAGCTGGACAAAGGCATCGGTCAGGCCGTTCTGGCTGGTGAACAGGGCGATGTTGTCGGCGGTACGGGTGTAGCGCGAGTTGGTGTCGCCCATGACAATGACGGCGTTGCCGGTGGACCAGGTGTCGATGTAGTCGGCGACCTGCTGGATGTTGGAGGTACGGGCGGCCTCGTCGGCATCGGTGGTACCGGCATCGGCGTGCAGGTTGTAGACGTCGACGTGGACACCGTCGGCGACCATCATGCGCATAAAGGTGAAGCCCTTGGGGGTCAGGCAGTCGTAGTCGGAGTCGTTGGAGCAGTCATCCCAGCCGATCCGGGTGAAGTCGACCCAGTCAAAGTTGGCGAGGGTGTTCAGGCCCGAGCCGATGGCAGCACCACCGGAGGTAGCCGTGCGGTAGGTGTGGTTGTCGGTCGAGTAGATGTACGCGTGGTAGTTGAAGTCCTTGGCTGTTAGTGTCTCTCTAAAAAAAAAAGAGGGTTCCGAAGCTAACCTCCTGGACGTTGATGATATCATAGCCGTACTGGGCAAAGTACGAGCCGATGAGCTCCGAGTTGGTGGTCTTGTCACCGCTCTCGTCGTTGCTCTGGAGGACGGAGGGCAGACCAGCAACGTTCATGGTCAGGGTGTCAAAGGTGCCCGAGGTGGCGCTGACGGCGCGAGCCGCCATAAGGGCAGCAGCTGCGGTGTAGGACTTCATCTTGATGGCAGTGGGATGAGGCTCTGAAGCAGTGAGGGATTGACTGTTGCCGTTGAGGATGGAGATCACAAGGCTGCAAAAGTCAAGAGAGGTGCGAGGGATGATCCCGTTATATAGAATTCGAGCTTGGGGGCCAAGGGAAGATCAAGGCACACGTGGGGACTGCCTAGACATCACGGTAGGAAGACATTTGATATCGCGAATATTAAGACAACAAAAGGATAGTAAACTCCGCAAAGTGAAAAAGTAGAAAGTGGTAGTGGTGACGACAGCATGGGAAATGATCAACAGGTTTGACGACGGAATACTAGTCTATCAATCACATGCCCAGCGACGCAAGGGACCAAGATGGAAAAAGAAGAGGGACAATGACAGACGAGGAGATTGGGATGCAGTGTGAACCGGCGACTCCTCCGAAGCGGGCGACCGAGTTGCATTGCGGCGTCGAGCAGAGCAAGGCTTAGACAGAATCGAGCATAGCTCGCTGAGACGAGTGCGACTCTGCAGAGGAGAATCTCATGTGCCGGAGAATCTCTTGGCTGTTTACTAGATGTAGATGCAGAGCATCGAGTCGCGACACAGTCCGGCAAAGCACGGGGAGTGATACTTTGGACGAACTCACAAAAGTGTAATTACCATTTTATGCATTTCTGGGGATCTCTGGGCGCCTCTAAGCCATCCAAGCCAGCTCTGGGCAGTTAATGGCACAAAGACAGGGCCCACGTGCGGGAGGATTTCGCGATGGCTCGACTGCCAAGACCTGCCATCCACCCAGAACTAGAAATGCCAAGGCTTTATGCATCGGGGCGTCGACAGCTTCAGGACAAGTTCAGACGAGAAAAGGGGGAAATGCATCAAAGCAGAATAGGGCAATATCAGTCCTGGTATCAAATCATCAAAGTCACCAAATTCATTATCAAAGTTGTCGAAAGTCGAAGTTGTGAAAGTCTAAAAGTGACAGACTCGGCGCAAGTGTGGCAGTCGACGTAATGCCTGCAATGTGGATGGCACCGTCAACGGAGATTCGGAGACAACGGTGAAGACGATTTAGTTTGTATATCTTGGGGTTTTATTAATCGTACTCTTTTCCGGCAATTCCCAGAATTCCTCCATATTCCTGCAGAATCACGGTCTGCAACAACCACACGTGCCAGCACGACAGGTTTTGGACAACAGTTCACGACGCTCGAAAAAAAACTTTCCATGATGTTCTTACAGCTTGGCAGCGGTTTTCAATATATACAAAACAGTTATCCGTAAATCTCGGAGTTTTGTCGACGGGAGGAGGATATGTGATCGTCATGGCCAGAACAGTCCAGAGATGCCGATGCAACAACAGCTGCAATACGGTATACGATACACGACGTATGCAGGCATGTAGTTCCTAGTCTGTAAACCCAAGATAACCTGATAACTCAATAATCTGATAATCTGGTAGTCTGTTGCAATCACCGGCCAACTACGGAGAATGGTCGCCTTTACGAGGACCGGTCGTCTCCCGGTTAGCGATAAGATGATAAGCATGACGCTGATCCTAGAAAAAGCTGAAGCAACACTAGCACTCTGCATCACACTCACTCACAGTGAATCATCTCAAAAATTATCCTCTGATACCATCCGTCCATCTCACATTTCATCTTCGAAAAGACTGCCGAGGTCGACGTTGATAGGGCCATCTTCTGCTCAAAGCGAGCTGGTGTGGCGGGGAAAGCTATGACCTCGAGTATCTCAAAACTGTAAAGACACTTCAAGTCTGTTAATCATATTAATGTACTTTTCTCACGTAAAAGCACAGTGGCAATGGCTGCTGGTACTAAAAAGGTCATGGTGCAAAATAGACAGTTTTTGGTGTGATTAGTCATCGATATCTTTTCCGCACAGCTTTCTTACTGCTTTTCTCGATAGTGAATGGATTTTTTTTTTTATACTTTAGAACTTGCAATGATGTCCATATAGTATAACAGTAGCAATAAGAGGCTAATAAAAACTTCACGCGAATTTATGGCAATTTCCAGATAGTTACAGCCTTGCTGTATTCGTGCGTGTAAGCCAGAGTGGAGACCCACTTTTGCCATGTTCTTACACAGTTCTTACACGAGGCTGAGCCTCGCGATGGGCGAGTCTACTACAAACGTCTTTTTACTGTACTTTAGTGCTTTGCCTCCCCACACGAAGACCGTTTTTTTTCTGCATATTACTGTGATGTATCTCACAACTTGACTCCTTCAAAGTACTGACGTCTACTGTGACCATTCCTATAAGAATGCCCCCTGCCTCACCCCAAGTTGAGTTCGATTCTGCTCTACCATCCACACACCAAGCAATATTTCGTCAAAACTATTGACCGAATTATAGCAAAACAAACACAATACAGAAACCAAAACAACAACCACAACACAACAACCACAACACAACAAAAAGTACCACATAGAAAGAACAAACCGCAACCGCTTTCACAATGAGTTCCAACGGAACCAATCTCAACGGGAACCTCCCGAGTAAGGAGAACCACACAGTGGTCACCGATGTCGACAGGTAAGTCGCAGATTTGCCGCACATAACTCACTTAACCAACGGATGAAAGGCACACTAACACACCTACAGTGAGATCACAGCTTTACTCCAGAAGTATCAGGATATCACCTTGGCGGAATGTGATTTTGTGCCACTTTTTCCGGGATCCGCCGCACTAGAACAGCGCAATGTGATAAGGAAGCGTATCGACGAACTTACGCTGATTTCCGAAACCGCAAAGATCGCCGAGCTCACCGACACCATCACCAAGCTCAACATGAAGGGCTTAGACTGGGCTGAATTCACAAAAAAGAGAAATAAGCTTTGTGTCAAACAGTTGGGCTCGATGACAATAGTATCGAGACTCTGTAACCACACATACCAAGCATTCCGTCAAAAGCCGGGCCGGCTGCAGAACTTCCACAAGGAGCTGATTTCCGCGTACGACTCGATCAGTGACGACAATTTGAACTTGGCCTGGTGCCCCGTTATGGGAGTCTATATGCCAAGAAAAGCGATCACTCAAACACACATTGTCAGCCAAACGATCTCTGAACCAATCCTGGCAGATATTTTTGGCTCGGGCGAGCACACGTGGAATACAAAGAACGGGCTCGTTCTCTCCGCCCCCTACAAAAGGCTGATCGACCTGGGACACGCCGTCATCATCCCCAAAATCGCAAAAAGAACTGGGGATCGCGAGTTCTACTTTTGTCTTCTTTCAGATGCAGACGAAATTGGATCCATCAGGGCCACGATGGCCTGGGGCGAGGAGCTACAGTTCCGCGAGGTCGAATTCATCGACCACGAGCACCTCCCCGATTTCAAGTACCTGTACCTCCATTTCGTCTGTGCTGTTCTACGCCGCCACCGCATGAACGAGGACAGGGAATCTGCTGCCATGGCCCTGGAACCACACGCCGCCGTAGCAAGAAAGTTCTGGAATACCCCGGTCACGCGCTTCGCACGCCCAATCCTGTACACATTCTCTCGGAATTTTGGATTGTTGACACGCGAGCAAGCAAACAACTTTTGGGGTATCACGGACGAAACTGCCATTTTTGCGCTCCTGACAGAGGAGGAACTGAAAGATGCTACCAACAAGGCTAACTCCCTTGGCTTCGCCGCAACGACGATGTTCAGCAGACAGTGCGAGAACGAGAATTGGGGATGTGACTCAAGGTGGAATTCGGCAATGGATTCGGAATGGGACACAACCTCAGAGTCGGAAGACGACGGCGAGGATGATGATGAGGACGAGGACATGGACATGGACGATGCGCGGGGCTGGAAGAGGTGGCGGAGTTCGGATGTGGACTTGGACGAGATGGAGTTGGAGGACGAGATCGAGGGCTGGGAGAAGTGGCACTTGTCTGGGTATGATAGCCGCGGGGGTAAGAGATGTAGAATGTAAAATGGATGGCTTGCCGATTGCCCTGTAGTTTAGCGAGTTAAAGAGATAATAGTTGCATCAGATAATGAAATTGCTACTTCAAACTGTTGCGTCTGCATTAGGCAATTTTGACTTACACCTTTGTTCTCGGTCGGAGCTAGTACATGACAGTCGCACCATTTAATCATCACTGAATGTCACAATTGCCATCATGGTTTAATGTAATCATATGTTGGCTTTTCGACGCCAACAATGCTTGAATTTTGAATCTTGAATGTTACATGACATGCACATCATGGTAGGGCTGTCCCTTGTAAGATAGATGAGAAAGAAAGGAAAATGGTTATAAAAATAACAAGTCTGAAAAGATACAAAGAATGAAAGTGAGACGCTAAAAATAACACAGAAAGAAAGGGCTTCGTGGAAAAGGGGACTCGAGGGTCAAAGAAGTGAATGGGTGAATCTGTTCAAAGATCTTTTCAAAGAATGGGAGCTGCGTGTTTCAAGAAACCGGCAGTCAAAGAAGTGAAGGAAAATGTGTGGGAAAGAAAAAGAGAAAAAGAGAAGGGACAAAATGTAGACTAGCTATCACTTAAATGGTCACGGTGATGACGGTGACGCGGGGACGGTTGCAGCCGTCGGTGGACGTCGGCGCAGCAGTGGTCGCCGGTGCCGAGCTGGCGGGCTTGGTGGCGGTGGAGAAGGTGGTCGCAACGGCAGCCTGCGAGGTCACGGCCTTGGAGCTGGCAGCACCGGCAGTGGTAGTGGCAGCAGCAGCCGTGGTGGGGGCAGCCTGGGTGCCGGCCGAAGCCAGGGCAGTGCCAGTGGTGGCAGACGAGGTGACGGTGGCAGCCGAGACGGTCTGGGTAGCAAGCTCAGTGGCGCCCGAGTACATGGTAGGACCAGGGATGGGGTAGGTCGAGTAGGTGCCGTAGATGTTAAAGGCCAGGCCGGCATCGGTGGACTTGTACAGCTCGGTACCCAGGACACCCGAGGGGACGTCAGTGCCGCTGCCAGTGACCTCCAGGTTGATGCACTGGGGGTAGTTCTGGGGAGCGCCGGTGGAGTGCAGGGCGATCAGCTCGTGGCGCAGCACGTAGAAGCCGGGAGCAATGCTGGCGGGGATGTTGACCATCCAGCCCAGCTCGTTGTCCAGCAGCTCGTCGGTGGCAAAGGTGCCGGGGGTGCCCGAGCTGGTGGCATCGCCGATCAGGCCCTTCTCGCCAATCTTGAAGAACTCGAGGCTGGTCTTGTCGACAGACTCGCAGCCGGCGTCAGAGCAGGCAGCCAGGTAGTTCAGGACGGGGCCCTTGTGGGAGGTGGGCCAGGTGTTCCAGGTGATGAAAACGTTGTCACCGGCAGCAACCTGGGCGTGGCCCTGGGCATTCTCGCTGCCCTTGTGGCAGATGATGTCGGAGGTGGCATAGCTCTCGGGGCCGACAAAGCCCAGGTCAGTGGCAGTCTCCTTCCAGCCGACAACGACGGGGGCGGGGCTGATGTAGGGGTCAGTGTTGATGTTGTAGCCGGCGTACTCGACGCCGTTGATGACAACATCAGTGACGAAGCCGTGGGCGGCAACGGCGGTGGCACCAGCCACGACAGTGAAGAGAGTCTTGGAGAACATTTTGAAGGTAGGTAGAGGATTCTTGAAAAGATCTGAAAAGATTGGAAAGTTGTGTGAAGTGTTGAGAAAAGTTGGTGATGTTGGTGATTTCTGTCCTGCAGAGAAAAGAATGAATGTCCGCTGGCGGAAGTTGGTAGTCTGTTGGAAAGTAATGAGAGGATGGTGTGCAAGCACAGCTGTTAAGAAGAAAGAAGGGAATGTGGAAAGGAAAGAAAAAAAAAGGTGAATGAAAACGATGAAGCGAAAGCCGATGAGAAGCAGAATCCAAAATGCCAAAACGACGATGGGAGGGCGGCTCTCTTATACATGCGTTCTCGTCCAACACATCCAACCTCGCATGCATATATCAAACTCTATTCAACTTTATTCCATATCAAAGACCTCGTTCAGCCCACCATCAGAGTCGCTTCCCTCTTTTCGTCTTTTCGTCTTGTCTTACCCTCTTTCAGTCCGGGACCCCCTGCAGAAGTCTTTGTGGGTTCGGCGAGGCAACAGGGGCCACTTGTGTTCGGAGCAGGGCATGCTTGCATGCAAGAAAGCGCAGGGGAAACGGATACTCTGTGCAGATGGACAAGGAACATGTGCAAGCGAGACAAGGAACATGACTTGGCCCTCTGTTCTCTGCACACTCTTTGAGCAGCGAGCAAAGCTCCATCGAACTGCCCGATGTTGGGTGTTTGAGGTTTCAGGGGAAGCTCCCTTGGGCGTGGCCGGTGTTCTATTTCCTTGGCACAGGGTGTAGATCAAGTTCGGTCGTTGATATCTGCACCACCTGCATCTGCAGTCTATGCTTAACTCTGTGCGGAATTCACAATGCAGTGTACAAAGTATGCTTACTCGACCTCGATACGAACAGAGCGCGCCTGGGAAAGGGGTCTATGTCAATCGTCTCTCCGTTTAAGCCAATGGATCGACTTTGATCTTGATGGTGCGCAGATCGTGAAACGAAAGAGTACCCTCTTAAACCTCCAGAAGACGGCTAACAGCCCAGAAAACTGAAAACTCGTCGATCACCAGCTGGAGTTGGTTGGCTGCGGGTTGGAGCTGTAACAGAAACAACCGTAAACATTTGTGGCTCTACAATGTGAGATATGGGCTGCTGCGGCCTCTCATAGGCTGTGGTTGGCGACCTCAGCACAGCGCATCCTCCAAAAACCGGGGACTTGGGACGAAAAACAATACTGGATACAGCGAAACAGTGTTTAGTGGGTTTTATGGGCTCGCTCTGGGATGCGCAGGCGCCAATTGCCTGCCACAGAGCCACAATTGCCAATGGTCAAACAGTGCGTCATGGGGGAGAGCCACCGAACCCAGCCAGGGGTCGAGCGCCGCTGCGGCAGGGAGCGACTAGCAGCAGCTAGCGGCGACTAACAGCAGAGAAGCAGCTTGGAAGCAGTAAAAAGGAGAGAAAAGGGGGGCCGCCCGTGGAGAGGGGTGGTGCCCTGCTGTTTCAAGTTGGCATCCGCACATGCAGTCGAGGACGCAGAGCCAATCAATGGACATGGCTTGTGGTGGCGGTATCGCCCACTGTTCGAGATAGGCAGTATCAAGACATTCTTAGACATTATTAAGACATTCTGAAGTTCGCATAGAGAGAGGCTGAGGAGCTCAGATAGAGAGGCAGGAAGAGAGACATGGACGGAAAAAAAAGAGCGGAAAAGGTGGCTGCCCTACGATCTGCATGTCCCCTGCGTCAAGCCCGATGGCTGCGGAACGGACAACGGAGTGCGACGTCAGTTGAGTAGCATTCTGCAGTTGCAGTGAGAGTCGCAGTACCATTATGCACTATGCATAGGCAAAGAGGCAAACAAACAGGAAGAGCAGATCGGAGGGAAACGAAAATCAAACTGCACATCCAAACGAAAATCAAACAGGAAACAAATAACAGATGACAGACAACACCATGACCGGACGACAACTAGCGATCCTTGCAATAAAAGCAGATGACAGCAGACGGTCGCCAACAAAGCAAACAGCCATGAAACACACTTGACAATGAGTTTTCAATGTGCTGGCCCTTTGTCCAGCTGTTCATTTGTTCAGTATGGATATTACAAAGAATGCCGAGGATTCTGACATTGAATGCGTTCCAAAATGTCAAAGAATTGAATGAGAATATCAAACAGACAAAAGATTCCTATTATTATCAAATATTCAAAACCACAAAGCGAAAGCGATGCTGGAGGAACTGCGCGTGGCACGCAGGAACATGCAAAAGTACATCCCTGCCATCGCATCCCTTTGTAGTGCGTACGCCTGTCTCGAAGAAAGCACGGATGTTTTAACAGGCAGCAGGCATAGACCACGATAACTACCAGTATGAGTTCTACAAAATAAAGCCAGGGGTTACTTTGCCGCCGACTTACGACTTCGCCGCCTTGCTCGCTGCAAGCTAAGCTCCACGCGCAGGTCTCTTCCCGGCGGGTGGCTAACTGCGACGACTGCATGCTGGCGCCTACAGAGTACAGAACACTGCGTCTCTGCGTCTCTGTGCTCCTCTGTTGACCAGGGCGCCAGGGATGCGGCGGGACGCCCTCGTCTGCTACTACGCGAGTTCTTGGTATTTGTTTCCAATATATTAGCGGACATGGATTCAATGCAAGCGATCTCCAGTAAACCCGTGATCCATGTTATTGTCCCCATTTTGTCATGGAATCATACTGAGTAAGAAACATCAAATAGCCTGCTGTCGTGCGCCGCTTATTGCCAGGGTCGTGAGACAATGCGAAGCCGGGTGGCTTACCCTTTCGGTCGTCGTCCCGGTGGGTTGTGTAGGCAGCAGATTGAGAGGACGTGCTCCTCCGTGCCCCTCTGCCAATCCCACGGAATCTTCCATGGGTGGTAATAGGATCGTATTACGCCGTAGATTTCGATGGCTGTTACTGTCGTCTTCGGGAAATTGTGCGGATCATATCACCGTTTTACGACTCTGGCATATCGCTAGATCTGAAAGCAGCCTTTTCTTTTGATGTTTATTGAATCTTTTGTTGATTATCTTCATGGAATTTTGATAGTAATGACAATGCTGATGATATTTCATGATTATACTTGTATTTTTTAAATCTTAAAAAAAAATTACAAGAGAAGAAAAAAAGATGAAAGACGATAATTGAAATAAAAACGTAAGTAGGTTTCGCGTACTCACACATTGATAAAAACTGATAGAATTACCAAAACCATCAGGGAAGAGGTCAACAAAAACATTAGCAGTCGAGCAAAAACGTCGAAACTAACTTAATGTTTTTTTTTTTAAAAAAAAACAAAGCATAGTAAAGATTCTTTCCAGTTTCCATCGGGAGGTACAAGTTTAATTGAGAAATAACTGCTGACACTGCTGGACAGCTGCACGAAGAACCTGAGCAAATACCTAACTCATCCAACGACGCAGGGCAAGATACGCTGACAAACGATGGATGAAGCAAACATAGTCTATCTCGCTCGCAAAAACATCAAGTTGAAGCGATCAAACGACAAGCTGGACTACGAACAAGTTGGACCGAAAGATCTCGGAAAAAAACTACGGGCTCTGGCTATTCGGACGCCAACGTTTGGCTAGTTGAACGCCAAAATTCCTTTCATTAGCCGTACCCTTGTAGATATAGAGTCTTTCGACGGTGCATTTAGCTATATGTGGCGGGCATTGCTTATCTGCACGGCCTTACAAGTGAAGCCAACTTTTGTCGTTATGATAGTATTAATACTTTAGCATCAAAGAAGTCTTTCACAACGCTGAAAGCAACAAACATCTGAGCCATATAGAAAATTTGCCGGGAGTATTTACTCCTACGAAGTATGTCATCAAAGTTGTAGCAAATATACGTTGTGGGAAAACAGAGCCGACGTCAAACAAACAGCGCTTGCAACGCGTATACACGCTGTATTGCCGTCTTATTCAGGAACGTTAGTAAAAGCCCCAACCACGAACTGCTCTTACACGGCAAATGGAGATCCACCCAACTTTATATCTTACTTGGAGCTAGCCTCGCCACGGACAAAGCTCGACGATACCACAAAGCTCGAGGACGAAGATGAAGATGGCGGCAAGATTCTTATCCTTTATCATCGCGGAGAAGGACCACAGACAGAGGACCAGGGCGAGGACGCTTGACGCTTGACCATTTGGCCAACGCGCAGCGCATGATGGCACAGTACCACCATGACAGCGAAAACACCCCGATGCGGTGCGCAACGCGATGCGCGGCGTCAACCCTGCTATCTCATTGGCTGCTTTCATAAAAAGCCCCACACACATGGAATCACAAGGGCCAATCATTGCCAGCCGCTCAACTGCACTGTTACCCAAATCACGTCCACGCCGTATCAACCACAACACCTGAACGAAATGCCCAACATAAGCGGCCTGTTATGTCGACCAGCTCATCAGGAAAACAAGCCTCACTTTCCCGTCCATCATCATGGATAAAAAGCAAATATCCCCGGGGCTCTCGCAAGCTGGGCTGCTGCCGCCCCAAGAGGAGCAAGTTCTGTCAAATTCACCGTCACGGAAACGACACCTAGACGGCGACGACTGCGACGAGTGCGACGAGTTACAAACAAAGCGAGCACGAGCGACACGGCCGACACGAAGGACCTCGGAGCCAGCACGGTTGACACGACAGAACCTCGCACGCTTCAATAAGATGGGCAAGAAAAAGTCCTCAAACCCCCCGGACGATTCCAGATCGACCAGAACCAAGACAACATCAACAACGTCGGCAGGATTCGCCGACAAAGCCCGCCAGAACGGCATCCTCGACCCGCATGGTTCGAGACTGGCTACAAATCTCCAAGATATTCGCCAACAGCACGCCAAATCCCGAGCCACTACTTCGCCGCCAGAGTCGGTATACAATGACTACGTCGACCGGGTCGACAGAGCCGGCAACGAATCCACCATTGTCATCACAACAAGCAAGCGACTACTAAAAGAGTACCCCACAAGTTACCCAGACGCCTACAACCGAGCGTTCACAAATCTCCCAAAAGATGCTGGATTCAATAACGGTCTGTCCGCCCCACAACCCGACTTTGTCGAGGGACTCGAAAAGGAAGAGTACCGCCCGTTCCCCGTCGATGACTACATTCCCGGGGCTGCGCTCTACCAGGACGACCCTCGTTCTATAACGCTACCTCAGATAGCCGGAGAATGGAAGGGCCCGGCCGGAGACATGCGAGAAGCGAGAATGCAAGGCGCCTATGGCGGAGCTGCCATGGTGCACGCCAGGAGCAAGGCCCTCGCCTACATGGGAAAAGAGGACCCCCCTGGACATGCATCAGTGACCACATTCACCACAGACGGCACGAACCTCAATCTGTATGCACACTATGCCGCCCCATCAGAAGAAGATAGAGGCGCGGTGGAATACCATCAGTGCCTTGTCTCGACAACAAACCTGACCGGTAGCTACGAAAGCTTTAAACAAGGCCGGAAACACCTCAGGAACGCCCAGGACTATGCCAGAGAACAGTCATACGCTCTAAAGGACCAGTTGAAGGAACACTACAAGCAGCAACGCGATTCTGACCTCCATTCTGTCGCTGCAGAAGTGCCGTCCTTGCCTGTACCAGTGCTTTACGCTACCCTTGTCGACCACCGTATCCCGACATTCTGCCAACGTAGACCCTGCACCAACAGACCCTTGCTCTAACGAACTGGAGTGAGAGTTTGGGCGTAACACCTGCGTGAAGTCATTTTTCATAAAACTTTCGTTATTTATCGGTAGAAGATGACGTAGAGCTGTGTCTTTTGCTTCAATCAATGCAAAACTGTACAACGTCAAGTTCACCCCCTCCCTGCAAGGCTATTTCGCTGTCTCATTTCGATACAGGTCGGTTCGCGAGATTACAATCTCGGACAATCGGAGTGTTCCACCTACAGCGTTCAAAGTGCAAGTAAAAAGTCCACCTCTCGGGTTTGCGTCCCAGAAGAACACCACATTCTACAAAGTATTTGTAGTATGCTGAAATTAATTAATCTGCACGCGAGCCTGTACTCCTCGATGCCAAGAAATCGGACATGCGACACAGAGCCCCAAATCTCCAGAGTAGTGAGACTACCAAGCATTTTAAAGGTAGCACATGGTAATAGCTTCAGACAGTCTGTGTTCAGGCTGTGTCCAGGCTGTGTCCGAGTGAATCTAGACTCTGTCTAGACTGTATCACCAAACATCTTGTCAACATACGCAGTGGGGCTCACAGCCAACCAGCCAGTCGTAGATTTTCTTTCCACATAGTTAAAACACGCACGGGGCAAGCGAAATGACGAGGCCACTATATTTGAATTGGAGGACGCTGTTGAACTTCTCTAGAATATTCCGAACATAACAATACTCGTATTTGCTAATCTCCCGGTCACATCAGTAGCTTCGGCGTGAGAAACACATTTGTGAAAGTGAGTGACATGGCGGAAATAAATGAAGGACGAACACAAACTAAAATACGGGCTGAGATACAAATTGTAATGTCAGAATAAAAACAACACACACAGAGAAAAACACTGGAGATAGAAATTAGAACATGGACAGAGACAGCGAGAGAAGGGGTGGTGACCGACAGCATCACGCGTCGTCGGGTGTGTTATTTTGCCTGGTGTATGCCGGACCAGGTGTGGCGATCTGGTTTTCGACATCCCCTTGACCCGAAAAATACTGCGCAGATTGCCCATTGGGAGTTTGGTCTTCAGGTTGTGCTTCTGGGTGTGTTTTAGCCTGCGAAGGCTCTGCCGGTGACTCGGATTGTTGCATGTGTTCAGCCCCGTCCACCTCTGTAGCTGGTTCCCCGGGGACGAATACACCTGGGGTCTGAGCCGTTGTCGGTCCTGAAAGCTCCCCTCTATTTGACGATGATTCATCTTTTGAGTCTTTTTTTTTTAAAGATGGAGAGAATTTTGCCTTTAGGTTCTTGTGTGGCCGTATCAAAGCTGACTGTAGCAAATGTGACTAGAGCCACCACAAGAGCCCCGGCCGTGACAATGTAGCCCCCGATAGCAAATCCCGTTTGAATACTCGACTGCAGATCGGCACCATAGCTTCTCGTGGCAACTGCTGGCCAGACAATGCACACGATACTTCCAAAAATAGTCGGCAGTATGACCGCAATAAGACTATAAGTGGGATGCCATACACTGACAAAATTGAGGGCATGTGTGTATGCTATCTTTCCTGTCTCTCTGTCGATGTTGGAGCCATCATCTAGCTTGATGACAGTTTCATCTATAAGCTTCTGTACTAAGTCAGAGTCGCGAAGCTTATGGCTATTGTAGAAATAGTAATTCAGCCGCAGTGAATCATAGCGACCAAGCCCGAGAATAGAGACCCGATTTCCCACTGTGTCGCCACCCTGGAGCTACAACCGATTAATTAGCCACATGGCCGAACACAAATTCACAAATACAAATGCCACATTGTATATCTCACCTCTACAATTTCGATAAAAGAGAGAGTTTTGAAACTGATGGCCTCGAAAACACCGCCACGCATTTTTGAAGATAATATAGTTGTGACAGCTTCTGCAAGAAGTCCTTATCTGTCATGGCTGTGTGGCATAACAGTTCTGTTTGTCGGCGATTGTCCACGAAAAGACAGAGGAAAGCATAGTCTGAATCCGGATGTGTGTCGTCTTGATAAATTTGACGCCTCACGATGCGTCTCAAAGAATTGTGGTTCTCATCAAGATGCTCACCGGTGGTGGAAACGTCCGCCACGTAGCGAATAAAGGCACGTGCAGGAAAGAGGAAAGAAATGTAAAACACTGCGCCGACCAGACTGCAGATCTCTAGTAATTCATCTATGAAAGACATTACCCTGTTCAGATTTTCGGAAGTGGTGACGAGAGATGCAAACACCGCAGGCATCTTAAAGAACCGCCATATAGTGCAGTTCGGCACTATATACCAAACCTCCATGCCGCAATGAACAGCATATGTGACGATAAACATTATAGGCCTAACCAAAACGAGAACAGATACCACAGCACAGACGCATGCTGAAATCAGAACGGATTGTGAAAGTGGCCCGCTGGCCCTCAAAGAGACAGCAATGCACAAGGAACTGATCCACGTTGTCCATAGGATAATGCGAAAGAGAAACGGTGCTCGCCAGAGATGTGGACGTAGATATGGGTGATATACCGGAGAACTTTCGGAATATCGCCTCAAAATTTTGTTGAGGATTAAGAGGTACTCGATAAAGATAGGACCAAACATTTTCTTTAGGATAGAAGTCGCTTCTCCCACTGATCAGAATATATCTGCTGCTGGAGGTGTAGATGTATTTTGGGTTGATGAAGTAATGGATGTAGATGTAAACAGGTGGAAGGGAGTAAAGAAGGAATACATAAGCATTTAGCTGATTTCTGCCCTCTCCCGCCTCGTCGTAATTTTCCTCAAGCAAATACTTCGTACGCCTCCAATGTTATGCCATTCAGCAAATAATTTGCAAGTTATCAACGTCAAACACGACCCTGAATTTATTTTGGGGGGTCGCATGCAGAAACATGTGTGAGATTATGTCGTGGACGCCTGTTATTTGTTCTTTTACGACCGATATCATGCGGTTGTCCGAATCGAGACTGAAAATTGAGCCATCTAATTTTTGCATATTCGCGCTGGCATGTAGCTGCACATGATTTGCTAACAGAGATCATCGTCAAAATGACGCCGAAAGTTGAATGCGGTTTGATTCATAGATACGCACAATTTGGATGACTGACCATATAAACGGCCCTGAAGCCACTGTACGGAATCTCACAAAGATGATAAGTCACAAGCGATAACAAAAAACACGTATGAAAGGCGGACAAAGTGCGGGTAATAATAAAACTATCATGAAACAATTACAACGAGTGAAAACAAAAGACACAATTTACAGTCATCTCTGTGGAGGATGACTTTCTGGCCTGATGTAAGGATTGTTGATCTGGTTTTCAAGATCCCCTTGGCGAGTAGGCTCATCGCCGCAATTGTTCGTGTCTCCATCGAGTTGTGCGTAATGCTGAGATTCCTCCTGCACATTTCCGACTCCGTGATACTGTACAGGCGCCGCATTGTCTGGTGTCCCGGACAGCAGCCCGGCCGAAGCTGGTGTGCCACTTTGGTTTGGTACTTGACTGCTGCCAAGATTCCGCCTTCTTTCTCGCTTCTGCCGTTCATCTTCAAGCCACATGCGAAGGCTGAACGTTTCGTGTTCGGGCTGTGATTCATGTTCGGTCCTGGTAGTATTTTCCCGGCCCACACTCCCAGAGACTATGTTGGTGCTGCTCTTACTAAGGTTGGTAGGGTAAATTTTAACACCTTGGCAAGTACTAGACGAAAATATAGGTCATTCTATTAAGCCTAATTAATACTAGTAAATATATGGTACATAACGGCTTGTTTAGAATTTCGTGTGTCCTCCTTCAGCATCGATTACGGCCTGCATCCTCTCTAGCATCGATAATAATAAATTATACAAAAATTCGTTTGGAATCGCTTCCTACGCCTCGTGAACCTAGCCTCGAAAGGTATCGTAAGACGGCTTCGTAATATAACCGTAGTAGTATACGATATAGTTTTTTATATTATTCTAATATTTCTCGATCGGATTTAAATCAAGGCTATAAAAAGGCTAAATAATAGTCGGAATCTTACGATCGCGAAAGTTTACGCGCGTCGATATAATACTATAAAAAAGCGCGTTGTTTTATATAAAATATATAAACGCGTTTAAGTTGTTTTTTTATTATAAAAGTCGATACTAGTTATCGATAAAAAATACGATATATTCTTAATATATATCTATAAAAATCTTACTTTATGTAATGACCGAAGAGGACTAGCGCCGCGAGGCTTATCGATAGTAGATTAGAGATAAGATAAGCGGTCCCGATAAGGGCCCTAGCCTAAAGTAGGGCGCTGCGCGCCCGTCGCTGGCTGCGCGCCAGCGCTGCGACAGGAAGACGTACGTACGGGCTACCTGGTTTTTTTTATAGTTCGGGGACGTTAGTTTTTCGAACTTAGGAAGAGTAAGATTTAGTTTTGTTTACTACGACTTTTTATTTTAAGACTATACGATAGCTTTACGACGATAATTCGATAGAGTTACTTATTTTACTTTTATTTATTATAATTTTAAATTTTCTCCCCGAAGTACTTAACTATGTCGGATTATTTGAATAATACTTTTACGGCCGGATAAAGCCGTGTTATTCGCTCGTTTTTAAGAGTTACGGTAAAGCGTAGTATTAATAAAACTTCGGAGACTTTTTTACGGATCGAAGAAGTATTAAACGTAGATAAAAACGAAAAACGAGCTAATAACGCGCCGCCGTTTTTTCGAGGAAATAACGAGACTAGCCTAAAGGATAAAGATTAAGAAGAGTTAGACTTAAAATAAAAGCTAGCTAAAGCCGAAAGAAAGGTAGCTTTTCGAAAGTAAATTTAACGGGTATCGTAATAAAATCGATTTCTTATAAACTCGGAATAGTTAAAAGGAACGAGTAGCCGCGAGCGACGACGCGACTTTTTAGAAGCTTGTAATTTTAAAGTAAGGCTATAAAAAAAACTAACGGCTACGGTTACGTTTTAAGAAAGAAATTAGTAGTTGTTAGATATTGATGTAATAATTAAGTACGTTTCGATTACGTTTTCGTCGGGTTTCCGTTAGGTTGTTAAAGTTATATAAAAGATAGACTTGTTTTTATAAACTTAATAGCGTTAATATATCGATACGTTAAGTAGTAAAAAAAAAAAAAAAGAATATTATAATTTATTTGTTTTATTTAAATAATAGGCTAAAACTTTCGTTTTTTTAGTTAAAGATTTTATATAAACGGTTATTACGGTTTACTATAAGGTACGTATATATAACGACTAAAGTTTTTACGAGTTTTTTTTATATCTTCGGTTTTTTGAAGTATAGTTCGAGGGTTTTTTTAATGACTTTAAGAAGTAGTTGTTTTTTAGTAAGCTAACCGACTAATTAAAGTAATTATTTAACGTTATTATTATTTTTAGTTCGATTAGTTTAAGAGACTTTACGTTAAAAGCCGATTTAGTATATAAATAGTTTTTAGGAATAGAGAGGCGTAAGCGTTTTACTAACGATTTTTTTACGATCCGTAATAAAAAAAATAAAAGACGTTAAGTAAAAAATTAGTTTAATAAAAGAAGAAGCCGAGGCGGCCGAAAAAGCTATAGGTAGTCGAAAAGAGTATTATATTAGAGTTAGTTTATAAAAAATTTATCGGATATTACGTATTATTATTATTAAAAGAAAGGCTATTATTTTAATATTTATACCGTTAACGAAGCGACGTTGCGGGTTTAAAATACCGCGGTTAGTATCGAAAAATTAATAAAAAACTAGTTATAGCGTCCGCCGATTATAAAACGGTCGTTATAAAAAAAAAATTAATTTTAATAAAGCTTTAAAAAAAAACGGCGGTATTTATTCGCGGATAAGTTTAATACGCGGCGATAATAGATTTAGATATAAGGTTTTAAGTAGATTTAATTAACGTTTAAATAGTAAAAAAGCTCGCGTTAAAATAAAAATAATAGAAAATAATAAAAGCTATAGTAATTAACGGCCGTATTATTTAGTCGTATAGTATCTATAAAGTGTTTTTTAAAATAACCGATAGTTAAAAACGTGTTAAAAAAGTAACGAGAGATTATTTCGTAGTCGATTAACTAAAGATACTAAAAGTTAGTTTATTATTACTAGGAATCCCGAAATTAAAAAAGCTTAATATCGATATTTTAACTCGGGCGTTTTAGCGTTTCGTTTTCGATAAATTAAAGCTACGTTTCGTTTTTTTTCGTTAGTTTAAAAAAACGGTTAGAAATAAGCTTTTAGTATTCGTAATAGTATTAGTTTTAGCGGTACTCGCGAAAAGATAAAAAAAAGTAAGAAACAAGCCTTAAGCTATTATCTAATAGTTTATCCTCTCGGACGATTTAGTAGCGTTTTTTAACGTTTTCGACGCCGCGAAAACGATAATTTTTTCGGTTTTTAAAAAAATTAATTACGTAATTAACTTAATAGAAAGTATTACGTTACCGGTTAGTTTAATCTATTTTTTATCGGAACGCGAGTTAAAAAAGCTAAAGCGTTACTTTAAAAAGAACTTAAAAAATAACCGGATTCGGTATTTTTAAAACGACGTAAAGGCTTCGATTTTTTTTATTTTTAAAAAAGATAGAATACTACGTTTTTATATCGACTACCGAGGCTTAAATAAAATTACTATTAAAAACCGTTATATACTATTTTTGATTATTAAATTAATAAACCGGACGTAAAGAGTTTAGTATTTTATTAAACTTAATATTAAAGACGCGTATTACCGGATTAAGATTAAAAAAAGAAATAAATAGAAGTTAATTTTTCGAATTAAATACGAGTTATACGAGTATATTATTTTACTATTTAATATAACTAACGCTTTAACGATATTTTAAAACTATATTTACGAAATGTTAGAAAGCTTGTTGGATAAATATTATATTATTTATATAGACGACGTATTAATTTATTTTAAGACGTACGAGGAATACGTATATTATTTATAAAAAGTTTTAATACGGTTACGACGAGTCGAGCTATACGCGAACCCGGCTAAGTATAAGTTTTTTATATAAGAAGTAGAATTTTTCGGTTTTATTTTATCGACTAAAAGGATTAAAATAGACGAAAACCGTATCCGGATAATCTTAAATTAGTTAGAATTAGGTAGTTATCGAGATATTTAAGTATTTTTAAAATTTTATAACTTTTACCGTCGATTTATCTATAGATATTTTCGAATAGTAGTTTTTTTTACTTTAATAATAAAAAAAATAGTTAAAAGTAAAAAGCTAAGTAGAATTAAATTAGATAAACGTTAGCGACGCGTTTTCGAAAAGTTTAAAGAATAGTTTAGCCGAGTTTTATTTTTAAGATACTTCGATTTAAAGAAACGTACTCGTTTCGATATAAACGCGTTTAACGATATAAGCGTAAGAGTAATATTATAATAAGACGAGGATAGTATATAGTATTTTATCGCGTTTTAGTCGAGGAAATAAAATAAGCTAGAGTTAAACTATAGTATATTAGACTACGAGATGATAGCGATAGTAGAATGTTTTAAGTATTAAAGATAGTATTTAAACGGGAGTTACTATAGAATTAAAGTTTTATTAGACTATATTAATTTATACGCGTTTATACGTAAAAAGCGGTTAAATAGCCGTTAAGTTAGATAGTATATATTTTTAATATTATTTAATTTTAAAATTAAATATTAGTTTAGTAAAAATAACTTTATAAACCCGGCGTCGCGGCGTTTTAATTATAAGAAAATAATAAAAAAGACGTAAGATAAGTTTTTATTACTAAAATTATAATAAAAGTTAGTTTTATTATAATAAATATTAATTTTAACGTAACGTTTTATTATAGCTTGAGTAAAGGGCCGGTTAAAACGGAAGAAATCCGTTATGTTAATAAAAAAGCTTATATATATTTAATGGTTTAAAGTTATAAATAATTTTAACGTATAAGCCGTAAGAAAAGCGTTAAAGGTTTTTTTAGAAGCTAGACCGATAATGAGCGGGTAATGTATACTTAAATTTTTAGTAGAAGTAGTTTTAGTTTAAAAGACGAATATTAGTTAAGATCCGTTTACGTTATTTAAAAAACTTTTCGTAGCGTTTTAAACGGACGATTTTTTTATTAAGAATAAAAAGGCCGTTACGTTAGCGCGGACTTTACGCGACTTTCGATAAACGGTTGATTTTACCGGGTTCTTTAAATATAAGGATTAAGTTTACGTGTTAGAAAAAGGTACGTTTAAAGTAAAAATTATTCGACGTTATTATAAAAAATTAATAACGGGATACTTTAAAAAAGCTTATATTAAATAACTAGTAAAAAAAAAATTTTATTAGTTAAGTATAATAAAAAATATTAATATATTTATCGCGTTATACGCGACTTACTAACGTATTTTTACGAGAAAATATAAGTTTTACGGTTAGCTTTAGCTTTTATTAATTTTTTCGGAGTTATAGTAGTAAATCTCGATAAATTTTATTATAAGTTTGCCGTTAATATAATATAAAAGCTATATAGTTAATACGATTTTTATTATAGTAAACCGTTATATAAAAATAACTCGATTTATTTTTACGACGACGTTATTTACGGTTAAATAATTAGTTTAAGTCGTATATAAAGAAATAAAAACGAGATTCGGCGTACTTTAAAGTATCGTTTTCGATAGAAGTAGTATATTTACGAGTTTATTTTAGTAAAAAATATACGCGGTTTTATCGATTAAACGGCGTTTTTTTATAACTTATTACTTATAAACGGACGGTTAAATAAAACGAATTAATTAAACGTTCGAATATTATTTCCGCGTATTTATTAACGGCGATTAAACGAACTAGTCGTATTTTTTACTAGATACGGAATTTATATATTAAAATACGGTTAATATTAATACCGGCGAATCGTTGTTTTTTTTTATATATAGCTATTATTTAAACTTAAGTATTAACGTTAAAGCCGATATTATAAAAAAAAAGATACCCGCGGTAAAATACCGGATATTAGTAATATAAGCTTTTAAAAAAAAAGTAAAAGATTATTAACGTAAAGTTTAAAAAACGTAAACGAAGTATTATAACCGGCGGTATTAAACTAAAAAGTATTAGAGAAACGATATAGTTTTTTTATCGATTTAAAACTTACGTTTTAAGGTATTATATAAAAAGTTAACGCTAAAGTTTATTAGTTTATTTAAAGTGTTAAAAAAAATCGGTTAATAAACGTATCGTTTAACGTTTTTTTAGAAATATAAAAAGTTATATAATATATTTTTTATAGTTTTATTAAAGCCGTAAAATTTTCGTTAGAATAACGCCGACGATACGATATTTTTACCGGTTTTAAAAGAAAACTTTAAAAAATAAAAAGTCGAGGCTATAAAAGATAAAACCGTAAAAAAAAAAAAGTTATATTATTTAATTAAATAAGTAAGATAACTTATAAAGTATAATTAATAAATATTTATAAAAGATATAAAAAACGTTAAAAAAACGATTTAAGTATTCGAAAAAAAAAATTTACGGAAAAAAAAAAATTAAATTAAAATAAAAAATATAGGAATTAAATTATTACGAGACTATTTATCGCGAAACTAACGACGATTATTATTAGAAAAGAAATAATAAAAAAAAAAACTAAAAATATTAAAAATATAGTTAGAATAAAATATAGTATAAAGTTATAAAATAAGTATTAAAAAACCGACTAATTAACGTTTATATTATTAGGGTTTAAGTAAACGCGGAAACGTAGTACGCGGTTAATAGAAAGTTTAATTTAAGCCGTTAACGCTTTAACGTTATTTAAAAATTCGGCCCGGTAGTTTTATTAAAACTAGTATAATTGATTTTTAAAACGTAATTAGACGAACTAAAGGTTAAAGTTAATAGTATCGACGTACGCGGTAATTAAAACGCGTTAACGAGCCGATTATATTTTTTATACCGCGGCTTCGTAACGGGTACGGAAAACGCCGTAATCGTTACGTATAAGTTTATATTAAGCTTTATAACGGTTAATTAAGTATATTAATCTATAAGTAAACGCGTTTATAACGAGTATTAAACGAAACGATAACTTTATATTTATATTCGGTTAATTAATATAGTCGCGGGTACGTTTTAACGTACGTAAAACGATACGTACGTTATTTATTAAAAGGTTAAAAAGCGACTTATAAGTTTTATAAACGCGGATATAGCGAGTATACCGCGCCGCCGGCTTGCGTATATAATAAATTATTTAGTCGGGGATAAAGCCGCGGTATTAAAAGTTCGCGTTTTTAATATAAACGACGTACGTATTTATAAATAAATTAGTAACGTTTTTAAACTCGTCGTTTATAAAGCCGTTATTAAAACCGCCGCTATAGCTCGAGTTTAACGTACTTAAAGAGTTAGACGAGTTTAAGCTTTTACTATTATCGCTATTACCGTCGTCGTTAAGTTTTACTATTAGTATCTCGCGAGGTATAAACGCGCCGTTAACGGTATCGTTCGCGGTATTATTATTATTATTATCGTTATCGTCGGTATCGTTATCGTTATCGTCGTCGTTAATTATTATAGGCTCGCCGGACTCGTCGTTTAAAACGGCGTTAAAAGTAACGTTAACGGCGCGGTTATTAAAATTATTATAAGTAAAACTAAAGGTAGTAAAAAGCGGGGCTTAATTTATAAAAAAACGCGAAATAAACGAACTACTAAAAAAACTAAAAAAAGTCGTAGTAAGATTAAAGCTAAAGCTAACCGGTTAGTTAGTAAAAAAACGTAGCTACGGCGCGTTATTAAAACGAAAACGAAACGTAAAAAATATATACGTAGGCGCGTTAATAGTATTAACGGCGCGGCTATTAAAATAACGATTTAACGAAACTAAAAAAATAAGGCGGTTAAATAACGATAAACGTTTAACGCCGGTTACTATTATTATATAAACCGTCGTCGAGCCGTTTATATAAAAAAAACGTAACGAAAAAAAAAAACTAAAAAATTACGAAGTAATATAAACGAAACGTTTTTCGAAACTTAGTCGCGTAAATTTAATAATAAAAAAAATAGCTTATTTTTTATTTTTATTAATCGGAGTTTTAGAAAGATTTATAACGAATCGTAAA